>JAKSZT010053795.1:1861761-1899288 GCA_026826555.1 Tolypeutes matacus
GCCCCGGGAACCGAACCCGGGGCCTCCCATATGGTAAACGGGAGCCCTACTGATTGAGCCACAGCTGCTTCCCTGGCCAGTTTCTTATATGCTATTGATTAACTCTAAGGAGAGGTTGTGGTAGACCAGTGGGTTTTGGTATAAACTACCAATCCCAGTTACCAGGGTCATGGTTATGTCTAAGACAGCTAAAAAGGGGATGAGGAGAGGTATTGCCCTTTTAGTTATTGTATAAGGAGGAAATGGACACAGACAAGATTTCTTGAGGAGTGTCTGGCTTGCCCTCCCCTTAGCAATAGGCATTTGTTCTAGAGTTAGAGGGAACTGGTTTTCACGTAATCACTACTTAACTTTGTCTCTTGAAGGGGTATTTCAGGCCATTCAATGACTGTCATTCACCCATCAGGTGCTTCCAGTGATTTGGCACTTCCTTGGGCATCTAGATTCTCTTGGGATAAGTACACCCAACTGGCAATTCCTTTAACAGGTGTGGATGTTATTAGCGTCACAGAGTAAGGTTCCTTCCATTTTGACGCTAATTGAGAGTGAGGCCTGTTCTCCTGCAAGGTTTTTTTTTTTTTTTTTTTTTTTTTTCAGTTTTATCGAAAAGCTTTATTCCAAAGAATTCTAACATCATTTTATAAGCCAGCAGGAATCTTCTAACAGCTTTTTTTTTTATTATTATTATTATGGGTAAAAATCAAAATTCTCACAATACATACAAACATTTGCAAAATGATATATAAATATATATGCATATATGTGTATTTGCTTACAAAAATGTTATTTATATATATATACATACATATATTTTAAGAGGTGCTTAGATTACCCAAAATATTACACGGAACCCACTGGGATTCCCATGTTGCCCACCTCCCACACCTCCCATCACATCCCACACAAACATCTCCCACAGTGTGGCCCACCACCCTCAATGAACTTACACATTCTGGAGCCTTGCCACCAACCATAGACCACAGTTCACACTGTAGACCACACTCTCTCCCACTCAGTTCTGAGTGGTGTGTGCTGATTTAAAATGGCCTACATCCGTTTTGATCAGAACCTGGTCTCCAGGTCCTAAATGAGGAAAGGCCACCCATAGACCATCTTGAAGGGGCCAAGCTGAAGTGGGTCCTTAGCCACCATGTTTGCGTTTTCCTTCTAGTGGGAAATGCTTAGCCCTGGCAAGATGGCATGTGGGTAAAGTCTATTTGCCAGTCCTCCCCAGGGTGTGATAATAGGACAGGTTCTGGAATAAGGGCTAGGAGTGAGACATGGGTTTGTACTGCAACTTTAGCTGCTGCTTCTGCTGAGGAATTTCCCCTAGTTATAGCAGTTTTTGTCTTCTGGTGCCCTGAGCAATACATAACTGCTATTTCTTGGGGCAACAGAATAGCCTCTAGTAAGTCCAGGATTTCTTACCTGTGCTTAATAGGTGATCCACTCTTAATAAGAAGTCTCATTCTTGCCACAAAGCAGAGTGAGTTGGAGGAAAAGCATATGAGGAAAGCATGCTTGGAGTCTGTGTAAATGTTAGTTTTTTCCCCTCTGCCAGTTTTAAACTTCAGGTGAGGGAAATAAACACTGCCCCCTGGGCTGAGGTCCCTGGGGAAGGGACTTCTATAATTTCCAACTGATAGACCACTGCATAGACTGCCCTTTTAAATCCTTCCCTAATGAAACTGCTTCCTTCTGTGAACCACTTAAAGTCTGGGTTTTCTAGAGGCTCATCCTTTAAATCTGGCCCACTTGAGTAGTTTTGGTTAAGAGTTTCAAGGCAGAAGTGGAGGAGAGTTCCCTCAGGTTTTGATCAATTAATAAGGCTGTTGCCCCCACAGCTCTCAGGAAGGTGGCCATCACTGCACTGTGTTATTCAGAGGTTTGAAAAATAAGCTACTGGTTGGGAAATCTCACCCAGTTTCTGGACTGACAATCTTAGAGCACTCCCTTCTCAGTTACACACAGAAAGAACGGCTTTTTTAGGTTAGGGATTACTAAGGTTGCAGGGCTAATTTAAGCCTGTTTGAAGGCATGGAAGGCAGTTTTCTGGTCTGTTCCTGTTAAGTACATCCAAGAAAGGGTCTTGTGAGGGGGGCAAGCAAGAAAACACACGAGGAGGAGCTGTATAAAGGCCCATATCAGGCAGCAGCCATGCGGCAAACAATCAGTAGCCTTCAGGCTGACCTGTTGGTTTTTATTATCTCCTTTTTGGCATGAAATAACATATCAATACAATGATAAGCATAACATGTCAATGAGATCATATAACTTACTATGTTATTGTTCCTTGGGTGTCCTCGACCCTAGGTTTGTTTAGGGAAGATTGGTAAGCTAGTTCTATCAACTACTTTTGGACACAGGCCCAAGGATATGCGGAGATGGGGACCACCTCGTTGGCACGAACAGCCAGCTTCCTGCAACTGGCTAGGGCTGGGGCCATCACCCAAATTTGACTGTCCTCACAGTTCCCCATTCTAAGGAATGGTTATCAGCCCCCACAATAGCACTGTACAGTGGCCAGACTATTTCACCAAACCTGGTATTCACAGTCTACAGTAACCAGACATTCTGAGGAATGCCCAGAGTTGTTTCTGGGGAATCCTAGTGACAGCTTGAACTTATTCTGGAGAGAGAGACCATTCCCCTGGGGTTAGAAGAAACCCTAAATAGGGGACTTTCTTCAGAGAGATTTGTGCCTTGCATGCCGCCACTCTGTAACCCCTATCGCCTAAGAAATTAAGGACTAGAATGGTGTTGGCATTGGAAACATCCCTTGTTGAACTGCAAAGCAACACAGCATACACATATTTTAAGAGGGAGCTCTGAGTATATTAGTTAGCCAAAGGGGTGCTGATGCAAAATACCAGAAATTGTTTGGTTTTTACAAAAGATATTTATTTGGGGTAAAAGCTTACAGTCACAAGGCCTTAAAGAGTCCAACTCAAGGTACCATAAGAGGTACTTTCTCCCCCAGAGTCTGTTGCCACGTGTTGATGCAAGATGGTGGGTGATGTTTGTGATGTCTTCCTCCTCCTCCCAAAGCTCCATAGTCCCAGCTTCTTCCAATCTTAGCTGCAGACTGGGACAAGTCTTGTCTTTCACCTAGGGTTCATTTCTCTCCAGGCTCAGTTGCTCTGCTCTCTCCCAAACACCAGCTGTTAACTCTCAAGTGAATGGCCCCTCTCTCTTCCTGGGGCCTCTGCCTTGTCTAATGGAGCCTTCTCTCTTTCCTCACATATCTGCTTCTCTGTGTATGAACGTCATGGGGCTCCAGCATTAAAACTCCAACTCACTCCTCTGCCTTGTCATTTTCTCTTGGTGGGTGGGGATTCAATGTCCTACTGATGTGGCCCAATCAAAGCCTTAATCATAATGCAATCAAGTAAGAGTGAAACCTCGGAATCCAATACAATATAATATGCACAGAGCCACAGACCAGTTTACAAACATAATTCCATATCTATTTTTAGAATTCATAAACAATACTAAACTGCTACACTGAGGCAAGTGGAGATCGCTGGGTCCTGAGCTAAGGCATTCCCAAATATAAGGGGGTTGTCTCAGAACACTTGCAGTAATATGGTAAATGTAAGCTGGACTGGAGGTATAAGTTGGACTCCTGCCATTCAAAGGCAAGAAGAAATTGGGAGTCCAGGTAGAGTGGAATGCAGAAAAAAGCATCCTTTAAGTCAAGAACAGTAAATAAAACAAGCTGTAGTTTCTTGGATCTTCTTTAGCAAACTCTAAGGGTTGGATATGATTGAATGAATAGATATAACAAAACTATTGAGTGCTCTTAAGTCTTGAACTAGCTGGTAGGTGCCATTGAGTTTTGTTACAGGAAGAATAGGCTTGTTTTGAGGCAATTGGTGGGGGATTAGTAGGCCATTCTCCAAGAACTTTTTAATCATGGGCAAGAGGTCTTTAACAGCTTCCTCTTGAGGAGGTGCTGCTTTCTATGAAGGTAGACTTGGTTGGCATTAAAAGCAATGGAAACTGGTGAAACCTGGAGGGCCCTTCTGGGAATCCAGGTTTCCCAGACTATAGGATTTAGTTTGCTATTGATTTAGTACAAAGTTTCACATTCTTCCCTTGAGTCCTGGGCTACAGGCATCTTAGAGACTTTACTAGTTGGATGTATGCCTTAGGGTATATAAGTGCTGACCCAGTAAAGGGGTAGAGCATTCAGGGACAATTGAAAACTGATGGCTTATGATTCAGTCTCTCATTTGGCAGAGGAAAGGCTCAGTAAAGGGTCTAATTTTAGATTTACCATCAACACCCACTACTGGACAAGTTCAGGGAGAAGGAGTTTTGAAGTGATAAGTCAGAACTGAATAGGTGGCTCCCATATCAATTGAAAAGTCTTCCCTGTCACATCAAAGGTCACCTGCAGCTCCTCCATTTCAGTGTTCCATGGAGTTGCCCAAGGAGCCACCTTTTGCCCCGGGGTTCATTAGTCTTTCCTAGAGGCCATCACCATAAGGGCCCTGGGTTTTCCTCTGTGCCCTTTCAGGATTTGGTGCATTCTCAAGCTCAATGGCCTGTTTTCCTGCATTGGAGCCTGGACTGGGAGTCTCCTTACTGGGTTGTGGTGATCTAGGGCAGTTTTTCTTCCAGTGGCCTGGCTCTCCATAGTTGAAGCCAGATCTCAATGTTTTGGATACGCAGCTGAGGTGACCCTGATGTGGCAGGCTGCCACCATGGCAACTACCAAAAGGTGAGCCTCCTCCCTGTCTCTCCTTACCATCAACTCCTCGATGGCCTTGTTGCAGTTGTTGAAAATGGAAAGAGCTGCTTCTATAAGAGAATTCATTGGGGTTTAGGGTCCTAGTGCTAGCATTTGGAGTTTTCTTCTAATATCTGGGTCTGACTGGCTGATAGAATAGGTTTTTAACATAATCTGTCCCTCCAGTGAGTCTGGGTTAACCTGAGTATACATTGTCATAGTTTCCACTAGCCTCCCTTGGAATAGGGCAGGATTTTTCTTTTCTTCCTGGGTTATTTCTTCAGTTTATTATAGTTAACAGAACTGATGACACACTTTCTTATTTCCTCTAATAAACATGCTATCAAATGGTCCCTTTTCCTTAGGTCTGCTTGTCCCCTTTGGTAGTCCTAGGTAGGGTCAGTATTTGGGACTGCCATGACCCCTATAGCATATAGCTGAGTTTGTTGGGCTTCTATATTATTGGCATGTTCTAAGGCCTCCAAAGACATGTTCTTGGGCCTCCCTGAAGAAAAATATGGCATTTTTCTTCAGAGGTGCAGCATGTAGCTAAGGTAATCTGCGAATCTTCCCATGTTAGTTTAAAATTTAGGCTCAACCACTGAAATTCCTCATTAAATTTAGCTGTGTCCTCTGAAAATCACAACAACTGTTTGTTACATTGAGCTAAATCTGCCAGGGAGAAGGGAATATGGAATCTAATTGTTCTCATGCCTCTATTTGCTACTTCATTTTTTGGGTAGTCAGTTCCTGGGTCCCCTGGAGGGTGAAAATATGCTCCCTCTTGGTGACTTCTGCTGGACTAGCTATGGTTGTATGAGGTAAGGGTGTGGAGGCTAGAAGTGAGCCCAAGGGAAACTTAGGCTTAGGAACCAGGTTACAACGTGGGGGAGAACTGAGGAGGGAATCATCTAAGATATCACCCTCCTTCTCAGGTTCTCTCTTTTCTGAGGGTGGTTTCACTTACCCAGCATAATACAACTTGCAAGATCCATTTAAACTTGTGTTTTGAGATAGAGCCATAAAGAGTTGAACATATGGAATCTCTGATTGCTTCCCTTCTGTTTTACAAAGGAGGTCTAACTTTAAAATAGGGTTATAATTTAGAGTGCCATTAGTAGGTCATTGATGGCTATTTTCAAGGCCATACTATGGCCATGCAAGGCTACAGAAGATCAGTTTCTTCTACTTCAACACTTTGGTGGGCAAGGTTGTCCAGTTCTTGAGAATACTCCCCAGTGGAGAATCTGCTGGTATGCTATAGGCCATGCCCATTATTCTAGGAAAATTGAATAAGAGTTTGTCAACTGATTTGGCATCCCAGAGTTGGAGTTTGACTAAACTTTTATCCCCCAAACTGAAGCTTTCAAAATACTTGTCCCTTAGGAATTTAGGGGATGCTGACTGCTTGGGGGTCATATAGGCTTTGAGAGATGTTTGTTCCTGCTCTAGTCTTAGCATCCTAAGGACTCAGAGCCATGTCATTCAGCACCCCCATGGCAGAACTAGGTCTTGAGAGATGTCCAGACCTAGTTTCCAGACCAAAGCTGCCAAGCTGCACCTTTGGAAGATGTTTGGAGTTGTTACCTTGCAAATCAAAGGCCCCAAAATATGTGACTCTTCCTAGGAAAGGGGATGGCTTGCCTATTAAGTGTTCTCATTTTATGGCCACTACCAGAGAGTTTTGCAGTTAAACCAGAACTTAAAAGTCAATTGTGGGAGGTGGGCTCTGGTCGGGGGTGCATCCTGTCTGGTCGGGGTAGGAGAGGCCTAGGCTCCTACGGGGGCTCGCAAGCGTGGAGGGCGCACGGCGGAAAGAACCACCGGGGAGACGAGGTAAGCATGCAGGTATGGGCGGGGAAGGAAGGCGGGGCTGGCCGTGATAGGCTGGGAGCAGTTTCCACGCCTTCTAAGGTGTGGCCTTGGCACGGCTCTCCCTAGCTGTGTGGGGAGGGGGGAGGGTGAGTGAGGGCAGGCTTCTTCTGGTTATCAGCAAGCAGATGTTGGTTGCCTGGGCAAGGCTGAGGGCGGTGCGCCCGTTCCATGGCTGAGGGCAGTACGCCCGTTCTAGCCACCCTACACCGGAGTGGTGGGCTGCGCGTACCCCCCACTGGGCGCGGCTATGCCTGCTGGCCAGACTTCAGCCTGCCTTACCTCAGTGGACAACATGGGAATCCCAGTGGGTTCTGTGTATTATTTGGGGTAATCTAAGCACCTCTTAAAATATATTTATATATATATATATACATAAATAACATTTTTGTAAGCAAATGCACATATATGCATATATATTTATATATCCTTTTGCAAATGTTGGTATGTATTGTGAAAATTTTGATTTTTACCCACAATAAAAAAAAAAAAAAAAAGTCAATTGTTAAACTGCTTGCCAGCCAACAGTCTCAGGGGCCCTGAGGCAATGTCAGGGCTTCCTGGGGGCTGGGAATGAACAGAACCTTCCTGTACTACCAAGGGTGGAAATAAAGCCTTGCTAGCACATGCATTTCAGTTTCCAAGGCATTCCAAAACATCTCACAGACCAAAAATTAGGATAGTGGCAGTTGGAAGATTAAAGGCAGGCAGGTGCTAAGGCATGGACACAACCCCTTGCCCCATGACACCCCTGGGAAAGAGGGTGAAGGCCATCCCCAGCACCCTCCTTAGCCCTGTCCACTGCTGCTCCCCCTTTCTAGACCAGGGGAACTCCAGGGTTGGCGTGGGGGAGGAAGGCAGGCCAGGGAAGTGTGAACACCAGGGAGGCACACACTTAGCTCACATAAGAAGGCCCCAGTGGTGGGCAGGTGTAGGCATGCTAGACCTGCCACCACTCTGACACCAGAGTAGGAAAAGCATGAGGCCAAGCTCCCTGGGGCACAGAGTAGGCTTCCAGCATTTCTCTTATCTGGGAAACTAACAAAAGAGGGCATAAACAGGCTATAACGCATAGTTTAGACTCACCAGTTCTCGCCATGTTTGGAGAGATTACCTGCCTCTAGAACTTCTGACTCAGCTGGCTAAATGAAGTCGGGGTGTGAAGGATACCTCTAGGTTCTTGGCTATGTTACACAAAAGAATTTAAGAGCATAGAAATTTAGTAAGACCAGTTGTTTTATTGATAAATGAGAGATAAGAACAGGATTACTCACGTCTAGATGTGGGCTTCTCCAAACAGAGAGAGCATTTTGGGCTTGTGGGTTACCTTTATTAAGCTATCATTTACTTCTCCCTTTCCTAATGTTGGGGAAGGGACCCTAGCTATCTGCTGTTCTGATTGGTTACCAAACATGTTGGTTTCCCAGGAGGCCAATGGTGAAACCCCTTGAGGGTATCCGGGTCTTCCCCTTGACCCTGAATGGGATTTCATTCCAATCTCATTCCAAATCTCATTCTCGTGGTTAGGGTCTCATGGGTTACTTCCAGCAGCCTTCTCCATGGCAGTCTTTCAATCAGGGGGTTTCCAGGTGGGGTTTATGGTCACATGTTTTGCAGCCATCTTTTTCACTCACATCTTACACTCATTTTCCCTTTTTCTAAAATAACCTGCATCAATGGTGGAATTGGGAATTGATGGGCCATCACGTCTGAGTGAACTTCAGATTAGATTTAGGCTTTATCAGGAAGAATTCCTCATAAGATACTCATTCTGTTAAATTTTCTCCACTATCTAAAACTGAAATAAATGCAGATAAGTACAGGACAGTAGTTTTTTGTTTGTTTATTTTATTTCATTTTTTTAAAGGTACTTAGATTACATAAGTATTACACAAAAAATATAGGGATTCCCATATGCCCTACTCCCCACTCCTCCCATACCTTCTCACATAAATAACATCCTTCATTAGTGCGGCACATTCATTGCAATTGATAAGTGCATCCTGGGGCCTTGCCACTGAGCATGGACCATAGTTCCCTTTGTAGTCTACACTCTCTCCCACACAGTTCTCTGCATGTTATGGTATGATATAAAATGGCCTATATCTGTCATTGCAATGTCATTCAGGATGATTCCCAACTCCCAGAAAAGCTTCTGTATTACAACTGTTTTTCCCTTTCCCTGCCCCCAAATCCTCCAGTGGCCACTGCCTCCACATCAATGTTATAATTTCTTCCATTACAAGAATCACAATATGTCTATAGTAGAATACCAGTAAGTACACTCAAGTCCATAGTTCATTCTCCAATTCTGACGATTCTGGGATGGTGATTCCACTCCACTTCCAGTTGAAAGAGGGCTTTGATCCCATGCAGCCAATGGATGAGACTTTCTTGCTTACAGTTGTAGGCTCTCTCCTTTCCTTGGTATAGTGGTTGTCAATCCTCACCTCCTTGTTAGTTGTCCTGGGGGAGTCCAGTGAACTGGAGAATAGGTCTTTCAACTCCACTAAGGCTTTGGTTCCAGCTGACACATACAAGCCAGTAATTTAAAAACATCTAGATCAATTCTCAAAAATATTTTGTGAACCACAAAATGTCTTATAAACTTTTTTTTTTAATTAATTTATTTTTTTTATTGTGGGTAAAAATCAAAATTTTCACAATACATACCACTATTTGTAAAATGATATATAAATATATATGCATATATGTTCAATTGCTTACCAAAATGTTATTTATATATATATAAATATATTTTAAGAGGTGCTTAGATTACCGAAAATATTACATGGAACCCCTTGGGATTCCCATGTTGCCCACCTCCCACACTTCCCACCACATCCCACACAAACATCTCCCACAAGTGTGGCCCACCACCCTCAATGGACTTACACATCCTGGGGCCTTGCCACCAACCATAGACCAATGCTCATAGCAGCATTATTCACCATTGCCAAAAGTTGGAATCAGCCCCGGTGTCCATCAACAGACGAATGGATAAGCAAAATGTGGTACATACATACAATGGAATATTACTCAGCTGTAAGAAGGAACAAAGTGCTAACACATGGAATAACGTGGATGAATCTTGAAGACCTTATGTTGAGTGAAGCAAGCCAGGCACTGAAGGATGAACAGTATATGACCTCACTGATCTGAACTGAGGAAAGTGAGCAGTCTCTGAGAACCATTGTCTAAAGGATAGGTTAACAAGGGAGAGTAAGAGAAGAGCAGGCTTTGAGCCATCACCCATATGGACATAATCTATGGCAAAGGGATAACCTGTGGTTGCATATTGGGGGATGGGGCAGATGAGTGGTGGTGTTCCTGGGTTTGGTGGTGCAGCACTGGTGGGTGGGTGGATTAGGAAGGGCAGGTTCAAATTCCCAGGGCATGTAACTGTGAATCTTGACATTCCATGGGTCGGGATAGGGTGGTATCATGGGCCCTGCGGGGGCTGGGGGGAAGGGAACAGTCAAGATCTAATGGGGTGTTTGGTGGTCATAAACTTTTTTAACAAAGGGTTAAGAATTAATTAAAAGTTATGATTGCAAAATCATTATATATATTTTATAATATTTTATATTATAAAATAGCAAATTTTAATGTCTGAAATTGCTGAAACAGTCTAGATTTAGCTTAGACCTGTTATTGTGATGGTCATTCTAAACAAATCTCACCCCTGTTTATGATTACTCTAGACTTAGCTTCACCCTTGTGTATGCTTACTCTTGTGATGGAAACCACTCCAGCTTCCTGTTTAATATCCATATGGAAACTCCTGTGACTGGCTTCCACTCTGTGTTTTCCTATCCCAGAAACTTCATCTCTGATTGTAACTTTGTGACTCACCCTAGTTTGGTACCCACCCCCAATCCTGTTCAGTCCCTTAAGGTTTATTAATGAAGGAACCTGTATCCAGCTCCACACAATTATTCATTAGCACCCTGATGTTATAACATATTAGAATTTCTGTAGATCCAGAAAGCAGCTTTGGGCCATTAGGCCACTGTGTTTTTTTGTTTGCACACCCAAATAAACAGCAAAAGCTGTCTGAGGGAGCTGCTTTAGAGATCTATTTAAAACTTGAATTTCAAAATCAAAGATCCTGATACCAACTCTAAATTGTCACATTGCTCAAACCCTGTTGGGATGGTATGTGAATTCTCGCAGATCCTAGGAGCAAAAGCAATTACTGTGACCACATATGGAAGATTTAATATATGCTATGCCATTAATTTAGTTAACCTTACAGGGCTTATATGCAAGATCAAATGGCCAGACTATCATAAAGAGTTCTTCCTGAATCCAGAGCTTAAACTTTGGATTTCTTTAATGCACACTGCACATCACATTCCTTGCATGTGTGAGCGTATTCAAATTATTGGGGCTCAAATATATGACCTGCATATAATTATGAGCCAGGCAAAAAGAGCTTTCATATTCATTTGACATCTTCCAGGTTTCTTGAAAAATGAGTTTTAGAATACAGCTACTTGTCCAAATTTACTTATTATGGACCCAATTCTGCTGAGGGATCTTTTTACAATAAACACAAATAAAAATTAGATTTTTTGAATATTCAGATGAAAAAATAATTCAAATAAATTTAGTAAAATCAAAATGTTCTGAGAAATATGATAGTTTATATAGAGAAGAAAGAAGAAAGAAAGTATGGTGAACTTCAAATCTTTCAAATCCAAAGAATCATATATTAATGGATAGAATTTTTAAAAGTGCATATTAAGTCATAGAATATTTCTTAGTTACACTGTGCTTACATTTACATACTAGGCAAAACAAGTGATCATTTGACAGATGTTTTGCAGTTAGCAGTAATTAATTTAAGGGCCAGAAATTGAATGTTAGAAAGAACACCTAACAAGTACATCATTATTATTAGATCAATTGATTTGGGTTGTGAGCATGATATAGATTTTCATCATATGTTCTGCCAGTAAAATTTTGTGGCACGTAAAAGAAATGATAATAAATGTTTTCCTGGTTTTATAGCATACATTCTACCTGGTAAGATATTTTTTATTCAGATCTCTCCTTAAGAAATCCAAGTCCTTCTTTTCCATACACTCAAACACATGTATCACACACATGAGAGGTACAAAACTTGGGCCGTTTCCTCATGAAAATCAATTCAATTACTTCAAGAAAAAATACTGTATTAGATGAACTCAAACAGGCAATGAATAACTATCCGGTTAAAGCTAATTTATTTTGGAAGAAAAAGAAAGCTTTTCTGCAATTTTCTAGAGGTTTCTATTGTTCCAAGGGAAAGAAAAGTTATGTTAGAAGTGGGAATGGTCCCTTGAAATGAAATATCAAAAGATGAGCTCCCACTAAAAAGAAAAACATTGCTCCTATTATGTATTGTCCTGGGACTACTCCTGGCTGCTGTGCAGGAGAAACTCAGAAAAGTGCTATGGGGAATTAATGCACTCATTCTTTTGAGAATTATGTGCCTGGACTCAGGGAAATGTCCAGAGAAAAAGCACCCAAGACAAAGCTGAGAGTGGGTAATGGGATGTATCAGATATGAGGAGAAAGGGTAATGTGCATAGCAGTGCATCACTGATGCAGACAATAAATAAAAAACATTATAGGTGCTGCTAGGGCTAGATTGTATTCTAAATCTCATATTAACTCATATATATGAACAAATTTTTGGCAATTCAGACACCACATATTTCATTATTAATACATGGCTGTAAATGGCATACAGGATATTTTATATATGTAAGTAATATATATGCAATCAAATAACAGAAAGAGTTACTATTTTTTATTTCATTTCAGTAAGCATTTATTGCCATGTTACTTTGTGCCAGGCACATTGCTAATAAAAAGAGAGAGAAAAAGACAAACGAAAAAGACATAGTGCATAATACATGGCTCAGTCAATTTGGGAAAATACAATTGATATAAAGGAAACAAGAGTGTTTTATTTAAAATAGAATAAATTTACATATAATTAGCAAAATAAGAACAGGTGAGAGACAAGGAAATCATTTTGGTTTGTTGATGGGTCTGCAATAGCTTTCTGAATATCAAAATATGTGAAGGTGTGTAAATTATGCAGAAGACACAGAACATGAAACTTATGGGAAGGGGCATCCTAAGGAAGGAGAAAGCATAAATACACCTAGAAGTCAAGAAAATGTAGAGAAGGTTTGGAAATGGCAGAGGGATCCAGTGTAGCTGTTAAAATATCCTATAGGAAAAGAAATAAAGAGCATGAGGTAATAAGAAAAGAGTTTCTGTTACACCATATGCCATGACAGAGTTACATGTGTCTTAGCCCACATACTGTTATATCTGTACAAAACATAATATTACCCCATATTCATAAACATTTCAAAAACTGAGGCTCATCAAAATTAAACAAGTTGCCAAGACCTAGGGATTAGAAATTGACAGTCATTTTTGAACAATGTTTCCTTGCCTATTATCATTGTGTAAAACCATAATTTCTTCCAATGTAGTGAGTTCTAAGATTAGCATGTTAAGACTTGGACTAATTTTGGAAATTTTTAAACTAAATGTGAGAAGGTAGATTGGATTTTATTCCATGGAAAATAGTTTGCATAGCAATTTTTGGATAGGGGAGTGACATGATTAGGGATGTGCTTTGGGAAGATATTTCTTGCCATTTTGAAATCTAAATGTTAACACCTAGAACTAGGTTGGCCCCTCTCAATGCAGATTGCTATAGGAATAACAATAATTTTATTCTTTGGCTCATGTAAGTTCAGAGGTCATTTAATACTTCCAAAGAAAGCTTAATTTTTTGTTCTACATTATCTCTAATGATAACTATGCTAGAAACACAAGATTTGAAGCACAAGGAATATCACTTTATTTACTTTAATTTGGGAGTATACTCTTGCATGGCAATATTTATCTCTGTATTTCTCAAGGTATGGATGAGAGGATTCAGAATGGGTGTAATCACAGCATAAAACACAGAGATTTTCTTGTCCTTGTTCTCACTCTCAGCAATTAGAGCATAGGTATACATACAGGGCACAAAAAAACAAAACTACAACCATAATATGAAAGCTACAGGTCGAGAGAGCTTTGTGTCATCCTGCAGAGGAACGGGTCCTAAGAGTGTATAATATGTTTATGTATAAAGCCACCAGGACAAGAAAGACTACAGTCACCACCATTCCTGAATTGACAATAGCTAAAATACTAACCACATTAATATCTTTGCAAACCAGTTTCAAAAGAGGCTTCACATCACATATGTAGTGATTGATCTGACTAGGGCCACAGAAAGGTAAACTGAGGACCATGAGCAGTAGAGCAATAGAGTGACAAAAACCCAGGCCCCAGCCCAGGAAAATCATGTGTTACACCTCTGCTGGTTCATGATGACCATGTAGTGCAGGGGCTTGACAATGGCAACATAGCAGTCAAAAGCCATGGACACCAAGATGAATATTTCCATACCTGCCAGCAAGTGGACCTTGAAGAGCTGGGTCATACAGTTGTTGTAGGAAATGCTTTTCCTGTTTGCAGCTAAGTCTCTGATTAGCTGGAGAACAACAGCAGAGTTGAAGAAGATGTCCGTGAGAGAGAAGTGGCAGAGAAAGTAGCACATTGGTTGTTCAACTAGATGGATGGATGCAGAAAATCATGAGTAAGTTGATGTGGTTCCCAATTAAGACTGCCAAGTAGCAGAGCAGAAACAAGAAACACAATAATAGCTCTATCTGCTTATTGTCCCATAGCCCCAAAACGGCAAATTCAGTGACGTTGTTCTGACTTTCCATGAGGATGAGGTGAATTCAGAGATTAGAATAGAAACTTTATTTATCTGATAATACAAAATTAAGATTAAAGATTAAATAGTGCATTTTTAAAATTTGGAAAGATTTATACATTTAAACATTTGACAGGTCATAGTGCTTTTATTACACACCTATTATTTTAAATACTATGTAGATTTGAGAATTTTACCATTTCAAATGATATTAAATGAGAGCATATTTTACTAATGACACTTTCAAAAATAATTAACATGCATATATTTTCCGTAACAACCAGTGAATAAAAAAGTACTATATTTATAGTCATTTTTACATATGCAGAAATAGACAAGAAAGTTTCCATTAATTACACCAAACCATGAAAATATTAAATAACAGGCCTAAGAAATGATCCTGTATTTAATGCCAGATAACATGCTTTTCACAACTATTTTACTTTATCCACAATCCAATGGATTCCAACTGTTTCCTATCTTTTTTAAAGAAAAGTAGTCTTTTCCCTTTTTGCCAATAACTACCTGCATAAAATTTAGCCAATCTCTCCTCTTCTCTATGCTACATATATTTAATATGTCCACTTCCAATCTCACACTAAAATTCAATACATGCAGTGAAACTAAATATTTATTCCTGAAATGTTAAAAAAAATTCAGGGTCAATCATATAAGAGAAATAACTAATTTAGTTACTAATAGCTAGGGACTTTCTTACTTGTCATATCTGGTTGAGATTCAGGACATGGGCAGTCTGGAAATATGAAAATAAAAGCAGCAATGGCTAGGTTTCTGAATAGAGGAATCCTTCACCATTCTCCTAAATTATTTGGAAAGCACAATTTAGAACTGACTTTGGAAACAACTTAGGAAGCTAACTGTTATCTTTTTTCATGTTCAAGGAAGTGAAGAAATGAAAGAATTACCTGCTTGTTTAAACACACATTTATGTGAGTGTAGACTTTCATATGTAGAGTATCTGAAAGAAGGGAACTGATATGTTGAAACTATATGTCTTACTAATAAAAATCATAGTGTGGATAAAAAACTGTTACTTTCAATGTAATTTTTTTTTTTAACTGAGAGAACAATATAATGTACTTTACAGATCCCTAGTCTAAGGATTATGAAAATGAGCATCAAGTCTTGCGTGCCCTAAGAAATTCTACCTTGCCAGTGCTGGGCACTTCATTCTGAGATTTTTTATTTAACTTGCAAGTGGAACCAATGACAGTGGTTTTATTTACTTTCTGCTGTGAGCAAAATAATGAAGACCACGTACAGCCTTTAGTATAAAAGGACATTTGATTCTAACTTAGGTCAAGTCAACAGAACAACCTTACTGCAAATATTTTATTTAAGACAATTATGTTGTGTAAGAAAATGGACATCAGGATTTTCATCAGTTAGTTGGCTTGCATGTTGTTTTCAGCTCTGCTACAAGGGAATGGGTGGAAGAACTCATAGCAGTCAAATATTAAGTATAAAAAAAACATGGGTTCTAGTATAATTTTATCCTGGGTTCAAATTACACTTAACAAAGTATTTCTTTTTATATTGGTATTTTCCAAAGCTTTTTTTGTGAGTGTGTGCATGCTGAATAAACTAGTGAGTTAGAGAATATGTAGAGAACTAGAGTTAATTTTACATTAAAGCTGCAGAAAAATACTTTAGAAAAGCTATATAGTTTAAAATGTAGAAAGTCAAACTCTTAGTTGTGAATAGTTCCTTAGCCTTGATGCAAGTTTTCATATCTCTTAATGAATGGATGCAGTCCTGCTGTACTTAAAATGATTGAATATCAGTCGGAAAACAGAAATCCTTTTAGGAAAAGATCCTTCAAAGCATTGCCCTTAGAGTTGTTACTAGGAACCCTCTGAAAAAGCAAATGTATCATGAAATACTTCCTGTAACCCCTGGAAACATCTTCACATGCTTTCTTTTATGGTCTTTTTCCAATTCTTCAGAATTCCCTGTGTTATATGCAAATCTATTCTTTCTTTTTCTCTCTCTCTCTTTCACACACACATATACACTCAGTTTGAGTATATGCACATATGCAAAGATACACAGGGTATTTGGATGGAATTCCAAACATACCTTTTACATACCTTTCAGTAAAAAATGCTCTTCTAAAAGTTCCCCCCCCTTTTTTTTTTTACAATTTAATTCCCTAGAGAAAGTCCTGTTAGGAATTGTTTGTAAGGGTGTGTCCACTACATTTTGAAAGAAGAAAAATCACTGAAGTAAGACTGTTGAAAAAAGGGAATTATGATTTTATTAATGAGAGGATATGGGTGGTATAAAATTCCATCCATGGCAATTGTATCTGGTATTTCATACTTTATTTATCACATCTATAATAAGGAAAAATTGTGAAAGTGAGTATGATGGATTTTTTTAATGTAGCTGTCCTGGACATGTTTTCAAACAATTCATTAAATATTAATATTTCATTAAGTGTTAAGAATTTTGATGATATTATATTGTCATTTTAAAAATTCTATGTCTGATATTTGTTATAAGTAAATTGTTTACTTTGAATTTTTGAAACTTGATCCTATATTCAATAAACTTCCTCATCTCTCTTATTTTTTAAAAGATGTCTTCCAGATAGATAGTACTTATATATATATAAACTGCCTGTGTTTATATGTAATATCATTGTACATGTAGAAAATGATAAAAGAAAAGAATAGCCATTATATTTAATAAAGATCAGAGAAATTCTGGCTTAAATAAAGATTTCAGATATATACTGATCTCTTTCTTTTCTCAGAAGAGTTTGTGCAAAATGGGTATTAATTCTTCTTTACTGTTTGGGACAGTGCAAAAATGGAGGTATATGTACAGAGTTTTCCTTGCTTGAGGATTAGAAACTAAAAATTCAGTTTCTTAAGTGATATAGTGAGATTATATATTCTTTTCTTTCTTGAGATCTTAAAATTTATAGTATTCAAGCAATTTGTCTATTCTTTAAAAATTGTTAAATTTTTTTGACTTAATGTATTCTTAATATTTCCCTATTATCCTTTTTATATCTGTAGAATGTCAAGTGATACCTCTAACATTAAGAAATAAAAAAATTGATAATCAATGCTGTAAATATCTTAGGTATCAAGATCAAGGAATTAAAAGCTAGTAAAAACCAAACTACATAGAGATAAGGATCAAAAGGGGGGAAGAATCTAATGCCATAAATAATATCTTATATCATCAATAAAGCTAAAGTCAATTCTTTGGAAAGATTAATAAATATTCAGAAATATTTAGCATGATCACTCAAGAGAAAGGGAGAGGAATAAACACAAAATGCCAATATAATGGAACTCTCAAGCAAAATTAAACAAAGACATTGAAATGTAATTTGACACTTTTTATAAAACCCAGGATAAACTATAATACAGAAATTTCACTTCTAGGTGTTGATTTACAATACTACAAATTTGCATACCTAGTACTAAAGTATTAATTAGATGTACTGTGTTCTTAGCAGGAAAGATCTGTTCTTAGCAGGAAAAATAAGTTGCATGATGTTATCCTCACATTTCTATCATGCCTGCTCTTCCTTGCAAGCAATGTTAAAGAGCATTTGAGGGAAGCGGCTGTGGCTCAATCAGTAGGGCTCCCGGTTACCATATGGGAGGCCCCGGGTTCGGTTCCTGGGGCCTCCTGGTGAGGGCAGGCCCGCCCGCACGGCGTGGTTGGCTGACCCAGTGAGCACAGGCAGCAGGGGGGTGGGATAAATGAATAGGTGGATAAAATCTTTAAAAAAAAAAAAAAAAAGCATTTGAACAAATTAAACTCAAAGAGTAGAAAGAAATCATCCTTGATCATATCCTGAGATTGTATATCCATTTCATGTTCAGATGGCAGGCACTCTTCTGAACAGCATTCACTTTGTTTGCAAAGGTCTTTCCTGTGACCCTTTGTCAAGAAACACAAGCAACCCCCATGCCATACATACAACCACACATAAACATGGACACTTTTCTTTACTTATGAAATCCACCATATTACTTGGAATAATAGTACATTAAACACAATCAACCAAAATTGGGAAAACTAATTAGTCAGGGTTAATTTCATTTGGAATAGAGAGAATGAATTCCCCTGATATTCAATTAGCTCCATGGCTCCATTGGAAAAAAGTTATTACTTAAATATGTGAAAGGCCCTAAAAGGTAAAACATCAGAAGAGGAGGTACTGGCACTGAAAACAATTATTGCTGCTTCTCTGATTTTTCCTAGTATACTTCTGGTTCTGGGGCAGGTGTGGCTCAATCGGTAAATGCTGTGTGTAAGTGATGCAATCATTCTGTTGAGAAATGGAAAGTGCCTCAACAGGAAGAAAAGTCTTGAAGCAAGGCACAGAAAGTGCTTTATGTGCTTTATAATATGTGAGGGTTAAGATAAATTGAGTTAGTAGTGTCTCCTTTATGCAAGAAATAAAAAAATAAAAAGAAACCATAGGAGGCTTATAGTCTGATTGAGTTCATTCCCTCCTTGTCATGTGCTTGGAGATATAGCTAAATTGTTTGTCCTTTCAGACATCTCTTTTTTTCATTATTAATGCATGATTTTTAGTGACACAGAAAATATTCCACAAATGTGAAAAAGGTGTATACAGTCAGATTATGAGAGGAGGAGATATTGTGATTGAATTCTTTTTAGAAAATATTTTTATAGAGAAAGATATGTGTTGCTTAGACCATGACCTTATAAAATATGAGGGTTTTATTTTTCATTCTTCTAAACAAAGAAATACAAATAATGTGGTAATAAAATATTATTTCATGTTCCAAACCTTTCTCTTAAATCTTTATATTTTGTCATATCCATATTTCTTGTGGATTTTCAAAAGAAAATTTACAACTTGCAATAACTTTGATCCTTTTTTTTATCTATTAAACAATATTTTTTTACAGTTCCTTTCAACTATAAATGAAGTACTTAGTTTTCTCACCCTCATTATTTTTTCTTATCATTTATCCTTCTTTGTAGAGCGTTTTCAGAGTGATTTTAACTCTTGAAATGTATATACAAAATCTGAAACTTTCTTTCATTTATCTTCTTTTTAATATAGTCCTGTTATTCAAACTTTCTTCCTTATGATTTGTGTTCTACTTCCTAAGAGTTATTTTACTAATTATTTCTCCTTTATCTAGCAAATCTTTCCAAGAAGTTTCCTCTTTATTATAGTTACAAGATGATTTATATGTTTGTGCCACAAAACTTTTTTTTTTGCTTATAACTACCTTTTCTTTTTTTTTTATTAAACCACATTTTTTCTGTATTTTGCTTATTTTTACCATTATAATAGTAATATGAAAATCTTTGATTCAGAATATAAGAGTAGCCATTTACTTACCATTTTAAGAAAGTTATAGGGGGTTGTTCATTTTGTTAAGGTTTATGGAAAATGATTGTCACCATTGGTCATTAGGTCAAACATGTTTTCAACATTGTGTTATGTTATTTTTGCTCTGTCTTCTCTACTTATTATTTTTTAACAGAAAGTCAGTCAACTATAAAATAGATTTAAATCAGATTCTACTATACTAGTTGCTACATTGCACAATTTTGAATGCCACTAAATGTTATATAGGTAAAAATCTATCAATATTAAAATGTTTATTTAAATTTTAGATTTTAACTTCTCATTACCAAGAACATGTGTCACTCTCTGTCCTACTGATAATTCTGATTTTTGAAATAACATTATCATTGAATACTTTTCATTGAAATTTACTGCTCAATAATGCATCATCTTCTTTGCTTTGACACAGATGATTTTTGTTAAGTTAATCCTACCTAATACATCTCGATACCCAACAAAATAAGTTTTGTGTCCAAAATCAATTTTATATAGTGACATTAATATTTGAGTAGCAGTTACTTTAAAACCCTAAGTCCTATTACCTTCATCATTACATTCATGATATCAATGGCATAATTGATATCTGAGGTAGTTTCTAGCTTTTTTATTTAATTGTGTGCTTCCTTCAAAAATAATGTTTGACACTAACCTTTCCTCAAGACATTTTTCATCTCTGTCTATCTTAGAATATAGATTAAGGATTGAACATAAGAGCAATGATTGTGTAAAATAGTGCAAATATTTTATCCTCAGCATAAGTTTTGGGTGTTCTAAGGTGAGCAAAGATTGAAAGACTGAAAAATAATGCTACTGCTGTGACATGAGACCTACAGGTAGACAGGGCTTTGTGAATTCCCTCAGCTGAATGATTTCTTAAAGCGAATAATATAATGAAATAAGAAACAAATAATAAAACAAATGTTATTAAGGAAACTATACCTGAATTTGCAATCACCAAGACACCTGTGATGTAGGTGTTAGTAGGCAACTTTTAGCACTGGAAAACTGTCACAGAAATAGTGATCAATTTCATTAGGACCACAAAATTTCATTATGACTGGATTGCCATAGACAATTGAGGAAAGGTATGGGCCACACCTCCTGCCCAAGCAGCTAGATTTAGAAGATTGCATCTTGTCATTATCCTAATAATCATGTAGTGCAGAGGTTTTTAGATGGCAATGTAACAATCAAAGGCCATGGCAACAATAATGAAGATCTCAATACTTCCAAAGAAGTGCAGGGTCAAGACCTGCAACATGCAGTTTCCATAGAAGATGGGTTTCATCCCAATTAACAAGTTACAAATCAGTTTGAGTGTAACATTAGAGGAATAGCAAATGTCCATAGAGGATAAATGGCTGAGGAAATAATATATGGGTTGGTAAAAAAGGGAGTTGCATTGAATGGAGAAAACAATAAGGAGGTTTCCTACCAAGAAAGAAACATAACAGAATAAAAGGAGCACAAAGCAAAACATTTGTCTCTTCTCATCATAAGAAAGCTCCAAAAGAATGAATTCAGAGATTCTTCTGTGACTTTCCATATATTTCAGTTTGGTGTATATTTTGCACAAATGTGTTGAGAGTCTGAAAAGAAAAAAAAATGTGATGAAACATATCAATATATAAAGATAATAGAAAATTTTAAAAATGGATTTTTATTCAAAGAATATGAATATTAATTATTGTTTATTCATGGATTTAAGCTAATTTTAAGATGTATTTTATTTTACATATCTTTTGTGAAATAATTTTATGATAGAATTAAATATGCATTTTATTCAATTATGATTAAAAATACTTTAAAATTTAGATTGATCAAATGTAAACATGTTATTACTGTTAATTATATTATATAGGTAACAACAAATGTTTATTTTATTCAACTAAAATAAATGTTTTTTGTATATTTTAAATCCGATTGCCTAATCAATTGAGTCAAATTTCCATCTTTCAGAGTGAATGGAGGGCATCTTTTAATTTTCTGGAACTCTTATGCCACACAATAAAACATCTGAAGCTCTTATTCTGTGAACTTTTAATTTGAAGAGCTTATTTTTTTTGCATTGTGGTTCCCACATTGCCAACTGGACACACAAAAACCAATGATGCTTCGCATATACCAAATAACTAAGAATGGCTGAAAATTATACACTAAAAAATAAAATGATTGTCAATTATTGACTAAGGTCTGAAAAATAAACTGCAATTTCATTAATTTCTCCTATTTATACTTCATATATTAGGACAATTTTTTAAATACATGCTTTCATTTAAGTTTGTGATGACAATTTGTAAAAGAAATATTTAACTCTTGAATTGCACAAATTTGTTTGAATTGTCTATATTTTATGGTTCTTGCTAGAAATTTTATATATATATTCTTAACCATCTATTCCATAAATGTTAGTCTCCCACAGCAAATAACCTGGTCCCAGTCATGATCTTGCAAGTCACTGATTTTATTGTTCTATGTCCTTCTACTCAACTAGGTTATACTTGATTATGGTCAATATTTGAACTCTATTGCCTATCTTTGGTGCTCTTTGTTACTTCTCAGCTCAGATTTTCCTGGCAGCTAACCTGATACCATTCATCTTTCTTCCTAACCTTGAGAAAGATAAGCACAGAGCTATCAGAGTTTCCTGAACTGCTATGTTTCTCATGATAAGGTTTTGGAACCTCCAGAGAATCAGTGCCTGAGCCAGGCCAAGTAAAAGTTGTAAAGTAAATGCCCAGAGGTGCAAGGGGC
Organism: Tolypeutes matacus; assembly: GCA_026826555.1. NCBI lineage: Eukaryota > Metazoa > Chordata > Mammalia > Cingulata > Chlamyphoridae > Tolypeutes > Tolypeutes matacus. Next base: position 1,884,289 of record JAKSZT010053795.1, read on the forward strand.
ATTAATGTGGACTGTGACTTAGGAAGAGTTGGCAAAGATATGATTAGATTGCCTCAGGGAAAATTATATCTAAGGGCTTTCAAAACTATTAATTTTTGGATTGGCACATAAGTTCATGTTGTGTTTTTCAAACAAATTTCGTTAATTCATGCACATAAAAGAGATGACTCCTAGGACACAGTATTTCAATCCTAGGAGTCATCTGTTTTATGCTATTTCTGCAGAATAAAGATTCATTTCTCATTATATCTCTGATAAGCATGGTGGATATTTAAAGTCCACATCCATTGCAAACCCATAGATAGTTCTTAGACATTTTGAGACACCCAAATATTTTTTGAGAATTAACATAGCTGTGTTTAAATTACTGGTTTCTATTTCTCTTCATTTACTTCAGATTTTGCTATTGGAGAAGATTAGCAGAATTCCTGATGCAGCCTAAACATAATGTGAAATCCACGCTGACTTGATGGTCAGTGAATAACTCATGCCACCTTGGTTTAAAGACAGTTCCATTAATCATGCATTAAGGTGGTTATATGCTGTATACATATATTCTACTTAATTTTATTTTGGGACTAAAAATTCTCTTGCAGCATTAGATAATTTGATTACCATGAAAATGTTTAGCACACTACAGTTCAATTGTGCAATATTTATAAACAGAATTCTATTTGAAAGAGTATAGTTAAAATTAATGCAATCAAACTGTTTGCAGTGAACTTGACTGAGGCCCTTTCTGGAGCCTATGTATCATCCTCCATAAACTTGTCAAGGAATAAGCTTATTTATGTTTGAATTTCTACAATAAAGAAAAAATTTCTACCTTGCAAAACAACTTGTCATCCTAAATTTTAAAAAGATCAATTTGTATCATCTAAGGTAAGTTTATAACATGTTGCATTTCCTTGATACCTAAAGATATTGAATATCTTTTCATGTGATTTCTGGCCATTTGTATATCTTCTTTGGAGAAATGTATGTTCAAGGCTTTAGCCCATTTTTAATTTGGTTGTTTGTATTTTTGTTGTTAAGGTGAAGGATTTCTTTATATATTCTGGATATTATACCTTTCTCGGTTATGTGGTTTCCAAATAATTTCTCCCATTGTGGAGGTTGTTGTTGCACTTTCATGAAAAATTCCTGTGAGGTGCAAAAATTTCTCATTTCGATGAGGTCCCATTCATGTATTTTTTCCATGTGTTGCTTGGGGTTCGGATTTAGTCTCAGAAACCACTGCTTAACAGAAGGTGCTAAAGATGTTTCCTTATGTTTTCTTCTATGAGTTTTATAGTTTTGGCTCTTATATTTAGGTCTTTGATCCATTTTGAGTGAATTTAATTTTTTATTTTTTATTTTTGTATTAGGCATGAGATAGGGGTCATTGTTAATTTTCTGAAGACACTTTTCTTTCCCAGTGGAGACATGTTTGACCCCTTGTCAAAAATCAGTTGTTTATAAATGTGAGGGTTGATTTCTCAATTTTATTTGATTGGTCTATATGTGTCTCCTTGTGCCAGTACATTGCTGTTTTGGTTATTGTGGCTTTCTAATAAGTTTTAAGATCAAGAAGTGTGAGTCCTCTAACTTCATTCTTTTTTTAAGATGGAACTGCTCTGTACAAACAGTAAACCTGAGGTTAAACCATGGGCTATGGTTGCTAGTACAATTATAAAATTGTGCTTTCATCAATTGTAACAAATATTCCACACCAATAGAAGCTGTTAAAAATAGGTTTGTATATGGGAATCCTATATTTTATGCATGACTTTTCTGTAAACCCACATGTTCACCATTAAAAGAAAAACTTCAAGAAATCAATATTTTACAGTAACTTATGTGGTTCAGATCAAATTTCTTAAAAATATTATAATGATAACAATTTATGGAGAAAATATTGGGCAATTTAAGGTTCATTATATCAATTATCCTCACAATAGTGCACATTTAAAAGTAAGTTTTGTAAGCTCTATTTTTCAGATAAGGACACTGAAGTTTCTAAAGGCTAAAATCAGCTGAAACAGTGAGTAAGCAGCAAATCAGGACTTTGTGTCTTTCTTTTAGGGAAATACCTGGTAATTCTAAGTTTAATTCTTGCTTTTAAGCTTCTTGAAAGTTAAGAAACCCTGAGGTAATGAAGGATTACAGCACTTCAGAATGAAGGTTAGAAGAACCCAATATTTGACTAAACATTTATGTCATCATAATGCCTGAGGTTGACCACTCTTCTCTCAAGCTGGCCTGGATTAATATACAGAAAATAGCTGCTCATATTTCCTACCATCCTTCCCCCAAACACACACACAAAGATTTTCATTAGAAATGTATGCAGCTACCTCACGTGTAAAGTGGAACATGACCTACTTAGTCCTGATTCATCTCTTTCATCACTATTAGTTTTGTTGCAAAACTTTTCATTTTGATGAGGTCCAATTTATATATATATTTAATAGCATACTTTTGGAATTGTACTTAAGGACATTTTGCCCAATCCAACATCAAAAAGGTTTTCCCCTCTGTTTTTTTATTTTTATTTTTTTTTAATTTTGTACTTTTGCAATTGCATATTGTTTTAAGATCCACTTTGAAATAATTGTGTTAAATATTTGAGATAGTGCTCAAGGTTAAGTTTTGTACATATGAATGTCCAAATATTCCATCACCGTCTCTCTAAAGATTTTTCTTGCTCCACTGATTTGCAAAGAGAACTTTGTTGAGATTTAGTTGAGCATATATGTACAGCTCTGTTTCATTCACTACAATGAAAACACTATATCATTTTGATTTGTCTTGATAATATACTTTGATATCAGGCATTGTAAGTTCTCCAAATTTGTGTTTTCAAAGTTGCAGATTTATCTAGATTTATTTCATTTACATAGATATCCAAATCTGAGCAAAACATTCCTTTCTTTTTGTTAAGGTCTTCTATTCTCTCAGCACAATTATTTTGTCAATATACATGTCTTGCACCATACCATGTCACAATTATCCATACTTATTTCATATTTTGATGCTGTTATAAATGACTTTTTTGGGTTGAATTGTGTCTCCCCCAAAAAATATTACATTCAAGTCCTAACCCCTGTTTCTGTGAATGTGACCTTAATTGGAAATAGGGTCTTTGAAGTTATAACTACTTAAGATGAGATAAATGTGGATTAGACTGGGCTTAATTTAATATGACCTCCTTATACAAAGAGGAAAATTTGATCACAGAGTCTGGCAAGAGTAAGAAGGCTATGTGAAGATGGAAGCAAAGGTTGTAATGATGCATCATCAAGATATGGTACACAAAGGATGGCTAGCTACCCCAAGAAGCTAGAGGATTCACAGAAGTATTCTCATCTAAGCTTTCTGAGGGAGCATGGTCCTAATGATGAAGTTGTCTTGGATTTGATCCTCCAGAAAGGTTAGACAATAATTTTCCATTGTTATTTGCAACCCATTTTGCCGTACTTTGCTATAGCAGACTTAGAAAGTTAAAAGTGATAATTTAAAATTTCAATTCCTGATTTTTTATACTAGTCCCAAATGAAAATTTATTTTTGTATATTGAAATTATTTTGAAACCCTGATAAACTCACTCATTTCAAAAAATGTCACCCGGATTAGATAAGAAGTAAAACTATTTGTATTAGAAAGGATAGGATCATGCATGCATAAAATATGAAGGAATGTATAGAAGCCACTAAAATTTATAATTAGAAAAGAAATGCTGGTCTAAGAGAATGAGATCTGGAATTATTTTTTATATAATTGGTTTTATTTTTTCTTTAATATATAATAGAATGCAAAAGCTAAGCGGTTTGAACATTGGATTTCATAGTAGGAAGATTTTACATGCAAAAAAGCCCTGAATCTAGTTATTATTATTATTATTATTGAGATTATCCATTATTTATTTTTAATGATCTTTTGTGACTTATATCATTAAAAGTAGGCTTTACATTGTATTTAAGTTGTTGAATGTATTTCCTGTAATACAATTTCCCCTTGGTATCATTCAAAAATCTATGGATATATAGATTTATCACCACTAAGATGTGAAAAATAAGGAAGTTTGGTAACTAATCATCTAAGTATTCTAGGTGTCAAGATTTAGTAACATAAAAGCAAATAAAATAAATATTTTATTATTTTATAATAAAAACAAGGAAAGGAAAAATGCCTTAGTCTTAAATAGTGAATATCAACAAATCCAACATTGCTTCTTTGAAAGGATTAATAAAAGCCAGAAATCTTTAGCATGGCCAATAAAGAGAAAAGAAAAAAAAATAAAGTTACCAATATAAACATTTGAAATCTGATGTATTGTGGGTAGTAGTGCAAAATTGCATGAAAACTTTGAAATATGATTGTACAACATCTACTACAGCGACTATACACTTAGATTCTGGGCTTAAAGATTCTCATGTTTAAATCTCTCAATTTGGAACCAAAGATAAATTCAATTAAATCTTCATAATTTGGATGAATTTCAGGGAAGGACTGAGAGAAGCATATTTCCATGGTGGATGAAGGAGAAGATTTCAATGATGCTTATACAAAGAAAAGAAGAATCAATCAAGAAAGTCATGACCAAGTTAAATAGTTTCAGCCATTGGAAAAGAAGAAATAGGTGTAGGTAAGATATTATGCATCCATCCAATCCTCATATTCTACGTGAAATTGTGGTACTGTATGATATTTTACATATGCTATTTCATAAATTTATCACAGAATTTACAACAGGGATTTAAAAATAAATAAAAATAAGAAAAACAACTCAAAAGAGTTAAAATGTTTGGGGAATGCAATTTAAAAACTTTGGGAATCCAAGCATAAAGTCATTTGTACAAAAAGAATGGTACCACTCTTAGTCTTTGATGATATTCAGAGACTGGAGCCAGCCAATGGGTCATCAAGTTTTTTCCTCACTTTAGAGGTAAAAATGAAGTCATTCTCACCTCCAAAAAATCCTGCCAAGCCCATAGTTAATTTCAGGGAGAAAATCACCAACATCTCTCTCTTATCACCAAAACATGGCTGATGAATGAAGCACACACCTGTGCTTCATTAACTCAGTTCCTATTATGAGCAGAGTTGCTGCTGCTTCTCCCAGAGAGCAGCACAGTGGTTTAAACTTGAATTTCAAAGTCAAAGAGTCTGGATAGCACCTCTAGATACCTACATATGGGGATGACATATAAATTCACTGAGATCCTGTTAGCAAGAGCATCTACTACAACCACACATGAAACACTTTCTTTATACTATGCTAAAACTTGAACTAGGAACTTCATATAGTTCATGTCCAAGGTCACACAGCTAAATCATCATAAAGATTTATTTCTGACTCCAGAACTTAAACTCAGCCTCTATAATTTACTATGCACTTCACATCCCCTGCATGTTAGGGCATATTCTAATCACTGGGACTATAATATGTCAACAAAATGAATATGAGGGTTAGAAAAAGAGCTGGCAGTCCACTTATCCTTATGGTGACCCAATTCAGATAATGAGATGATGGTTCAATTTATATTAAATACGTTAGAACATAAAATAAGGGTCTTGTGGAACTTTAGATGAAAAGAGTCATGAGAGACATTTAGTAAAACTCACATTTTCTGAGAAATTTAATGGTTAATGTAGAGAGTAAAAAAAAAAACTAGTTAAAATTAAGAATACTTTGAAATACTTAGGATAAATTGTCAGCATAATCATAATCATAGGCCTCACAAGGTCTTTTAGAAAAGAGTAGAATAATGTAAAACTGTTTAAATATTCCTTCTCAACAGAAAACTAGAGACAGATAAAGTATGAAGTGAAGAATGATGAATAGGAAGAGTGTGAAAAAAGTAGGAAGACAAATAGAATAGAGGTACTCTCAGTCTAATATAGCCTTCGGCATTTCCTTCTTGTCCCATCCAAGACTTTTAAGCTTCCTACACCCTGGTGATATCTAACTGCCTTGGGACTTAAATAATGTTCCTGTGTACTACGAATGTTTATAAGCCAGTTAAGGTATCCATTTATTGATATTTAGTATTGTGGACAGTAAATATTTTAAATGAAAATAAAACATATATTAAAGGGCAGGATTTTAAAAATCACACAATTACAACACAAAGTAATTCTTAATTGTTCTGTCTTACACTCCCTTGTTGAACAAACTGATTTACCAAATCATTCTATATTTCATTTGTCAGATGATTTTGCAGTCAACAGCTATTGTGCAGAGTGCTGGAAAATGAACATTAGAAATAACACTTAGCAAATTGATCATTAGTAATAGATCAATTGATCTTGGTTGTAGGCATCATATATATTTTCATCATACGTTCTGTCAATAAAGTTTTGTGACCTTAAAAGAAATGATAATAAAAGTTTCTTTGTTTTTAGCTTAGCTTTCTCCAGGATGGGATGGTGTTTCCCTAGATCCCTTCTCAAACAATCTAGGAGCTCCCATACCATACACAAAGAAAACTCAGTAAATGCACATACACACAAAGTGCACAACCAGAGACAATTTTCTTCTTTAAGAAATATGTAAATACTCCCAGGAAGCATACTGTATTAAACCTTATCAAACAGAAACAAGAATAACTAATGAGAACTAATTAACTTTGGGATATATAGAAGTTTTTTTTTTTTTTTTTTCCTCAGTATTCTGGAGGCTTCCATATCTTCAAGAGAAAAAAAAAGGTTATTTTAGATGTGGGAATTGCCCCAAGTAGCAAAATATGAGTTGAGGAGTTCCTGACACTAAAGGTATAGATTGTTTTCATTGTTTTTTCCCTGAGCTCCCACTGATTGCCAGGCAGAAGTAAAACAATCAGAAAAGTACTATGTGGAAATAATTAAGTCATCCTGTTGCTAAGAGATAAGTGCGTGACTAAGGAAAATGTCTAAAGAGATAGGAGTGTATTAATCAGCCAAAGGAGTGCTGATGCAAAATACCAGAAATCTGTTGGTTTTTATAAAGGGGATTTATTTGGGGTAGAAACTTACAGTTACCAGGCCATAAAGCATAAGTTAATTCCCTCACCAAAGTCTGTTGCCACAAATTGGAGCAAGATGGTGCCAATGTCTGCAAGGGTTCAGGCTTCCTGGGTTCCTCTCTTCCTGGGGCTCATTTGTTTCTGGGCTAAGCCGCTCTGCTCTCTCCACAAGGCCATTTGTAGATGATCAGGCAAATGACTCATCTCTCTTTCCAGGGCCTCTGCCGTATCTAAAGGATCCTTCTCTGTTTCCTATATATCTGCTTCTCTGTGTTGTTCTTCTGCATGTTTACTTCCTGGGCTCCAGGATCAAAACTCTTACCTCCCTTCTCTATAGTGTGGTTTCTTTGTGAGTTCCTGCCCACCAAGGGGGTGGGGACTCAATGTCCTACTGAGGTGGCCCAATCAAAACCTTAATCATTATTTAATCAAATAAAAGTGAAACCTCTGAATCCAATATAACCTAATATGCCCAGAGGAATAAACCAGTTTACAAACATAATAAAATATCTATTTTTGGAGTTCATAAACAATATCAAACTGCAACAAGGAGCAAAGGCAAAAGTTTAAGAATAGATAATTTGATAATTTGATGTGGGCATAAGGGGTTAGTTGGAATAACAGTGCTTCCTTGAAGAAAGCAAACAAATAACTAAAAAGACACTCTAGGTGCTGATAATCTGCTAATATTTCGTTATATACATGACAGTCACATATGTATAAAATAAAATGTTTAGCACTTCATACATCACATATTTAATTATCAATAAATTTTTGTTAATGGCATAAGGGATATTATGTGTAAGTGAGAGCAATGTATGCCATCATATAAAAAGAAGATATTATCTTTTAATTCAATTCAGTAAATATTTATTTAGATTATTTGTTTGTGTGTGCCAGGCATAGTGCTAATAAAAAGAAAGATATAAAAACAACATAGCACATAACATATATCTTAGTCAAAATAGGGAAATACATTTCATAAGGAAGAAACACAAGAGTATTATTTGAAATAAGTAAAATTACAAATTATCAGCAATATAAGAGCATGAGAAGGAAAAGGAAATTATTGTGGCCTGTTGATATTTCTGCCAAATCTTCTTTAATAACATGATAGAAGAAGGCATAAAACTATATGTAAGACATTGGCTAATATGTCAACCTGACAAGATAATTGTGCCCAGTTGTTTGGTCAGACAAACACTGAGCCAATTGTAATACAAGGACATTTATGGGCTTTAGTCATTGGTGAGTTTACTGCATAGATGGTTGATTACATCTGCATCAGCCAGGGAGATTGCTGTCAACAATGAGTGATGCTTTATCCAATCAGTTGAATGCCTTAAAAGGGGATGTGATTTCAGCATTCAGAGAGAATTTCTCAGCTCGTCTTTGGACAGCCAACATCTCCCAGAAACCCATCAAGGACCTTCATTGGACTGAAATCAGACCCCTGGTTTGCATCCTGCCTGCAGAACCTGAAATTGTGCAACCCCACGGTGACATGAGAGACTCTTATAAAATCTCATACTATTTTTTATCTCCTGTTAATTCTGTTTCCCTAGAGAACCCTGATTAATACAGCTTGGTACCAGGAGTAGGGTGGTTCTGGGGGTTTTGCAATTGGTTCTCTACTCTAATTGGATTTATGGGTACTAATGACTCCCTTTTCAATAATGAAGAAGCCACTAACTGTCCATAGCATCATCAGCAGGATTGTAAAGGTATACTGCTGTCCTTGCCAGCTGAAAGCAAACTTTTTCTAGTGGTCCTTCCTAATGACAATTGAGAAAAAACATTTGCCAGATCAACAGCTGCATTCTATATTCTAGGGGGTGTGTTGATTTGCTCAAGCAATGATACCACATCTAGGAAAGCAGCTGCAATTGGAGTCACCACCTGGTTAAGTTTATGATAATCTACTCTCATCCTCCAGGATACATCTGTTTTCTGCACAGACCAAATAGGAGAGTTGAGTGGGAATGTGGTGGGAATCACCACTCCTGCATCCTTCAAATCATGGATGATGGCACTAATCTCTGCAATCCCTCCAGGAATCTGGTATTGCTTTTGATTTACTATTTTGCTACACAAAGGCAGTTCTAGGGGCTTCCACTTGGCCTTTCCTACCATAATAGTTCTCACTCCAAAGTCAGGGATCCAATGTGGAGATTCTGCCAGTTACTGAGTATGTATATTCCAATTATGCATTCTGGAACTGGGAAAATAACCACAGAATGTGTCCAGGGACCCACTGGACCCACTGTGAAACAGACCTGAGCTAAAACTCCATCAATCAGTTGACCTCCATAAGCCCCTACTCTGACTGGTGGACCACAATGATGTTTTGTGTCTCCTGGAATTAATGTCACTTCAGAGCCAGTGTCTAAGAATCCCAGAAATGTCTGATCTTTTCCTTTTCCCCAATGCTTCCTGCCTCTGCAACTCTAAACTCTGCTGTTCTACAGGTCTTAGTCCCAAAAGGAGGAGTGCTGCCACTAGGGAACACAACAATGATTCCATTGAACTGGAAGTTAAGACAGCCACCTGGTCACTTTGGGCTCCTCCTACTTTTGAACCAAAACGCAAAGAAGGGAGTTACTCTACTGGCTGGGGTGATTGAACATGACTATCAAGGGGAAATAGGACTGAATCTACATAATGAGGGTAAAGAAGAGTTTTCCTGGAATAGTGGAGACATTCTAGGGCATCTCTTAGTACTGCTTTGCCCTGTGATTAAATTCAGTGGAAAATTGCAAAAACTAAATCAAAGCAGGACTGACAATGGCCCAGAATCTTCAGGAATGAAAGTTTGAGTTATCCCAACAGGCAAAGAACCATGATCAGCTGAAGTGATTGCTGAGGGTAACGGGAATATGGAATGGGTAGTGGAAGAAGATAGTGATAAATATGAACTTTGTCCATGTGACCAGTTACAGAAAGGAGAACTGTAATAGTCATGAATCTTTCTTCCTTGTTTCATTATGAGTATGACTGTATATGTATACAAGACAAATTTCCTTGTTTTCTTCCCCAAACTTTTTCCCTCTTATATGAAAAGTTATATTAGTTTCATGTCATAATATTTAAGGATGTCAGGTTTAAGAGTGAATATTACCCAAGGATTGCACCCTATTCTATAGGGAATTAATGCATTTCCAGTTGTATGCAGGGGAGTTGAACATTGTTGGGTGGAAATATATATGTATATATGCCTATTATGTTTTTTAGTTAGAGACAAAGTATGGTTTAAGGTAATGTTTATGGCTGCTGAGTTGACAAGAAGTGGACTGTGATGGTTAGGCTAATGTGTCAACTCAGCCAGGTAATTGTGCCCAGTTGTTTGGTTAAGCAAGCACTTGGTTAATTGTAATACAAGGATTTTTATGGGCTTTAGTCATTGGTAAGTTTACTGTATAGATGGTTGAATACATCTGCATCAACCAAGGATACTGCCGTCAGCAAGAGTGATGTTTTATCCAATCAGTTGAATGCCTTAAAAGGTAAAGTGATTTCAGCACTCAGAGAGAATTTCCCAGCTCATCTTTGGACAGCCAGCATCTCCCAGAAACTTATCAAGGACCTTCATTGGACTTTTATTGGAGTCTCTGCTTTGCAGCCTGCCTGCAGAGCCTGGACTTGTGCACCCTCATGTTCATGTGAGAGACTCATAAAATCTCATACTATTTGCAGATATCTTCTGTTGATTCTGTTTCCCTAAAACACTGAATAATATCGACATGAACCATCAAATTTAATGGAAGAGGTTTCCTAAACATAAGCAATAGCAGGAATGAACCCAGAGATGTGAGATATTGTGTGTAAGATGGAGAGGCGTTCAATGTAGCTGTTAAATCATTCTAGCAGAGGGAAAGAAACTTACAATTTCTTTCTATTGTGCTATATACCATGCTAAAATTCCATGTGTTTTAGCTCGCATAATCTTACAACATCTTTATTAAACATAATATTACTCCATTTTCATAGATATTTCAGAAACTGAGGTTAATCCAAATTGGGTTTTCTTTTGTAACATATTCTGGCCCCAATATAAAGTAAAGTCAGGGGAGCACTAGACTGAAAAATGATCTTTAATTTATAATACTAGCCTACAATTAGATTTATATTGTAAAAAGTTAGAGAAATGGGATGAAATCCCATATATTCAATCTTTTATATTTCTGTATCAGAATAAGAATGTATAGAAAATGTACAAAATTATGGTTCAATAGGAAGGAACTCAAGTGAATCATATAAAGTCTAGGTTGCCAAATTCTAAACTCCTACCCCACCTGATGCCTCCTTCAGCAACCCCACCATACATGGGGGAAGCTGGAATGAGCCATACAGGGACATCCTCTAACTTTCCAGAGGTCACTGATTTGGCCTTATACCCTTCTTTACTTACAGATTGAGAAAGAATGGTCTCCCCCTCCCACATTTTACTGGATACTCAATTCAGCCTGGAGAATGCTCAAGCCCCAGCAGGGCAATTACCATTAGGACAAGTCACTTTGGAACTGGATGATCAAGGCAACCCTACAGGGTTTTTATATGAACATTCTCCCCTTTTCACGTTCAATCTATATACTTGGAAAAATAATATATCCTCTTATCAAGATGATCCAAAAAAGATGGAGAAACTCTTTATTTACATTTTTTCTTCTCATAACCCCACCTGGGCTGGCATTCAGGCCCTCATGAACACACTCCAGAAGCCTGAGAAATGCAGGATGGTTTTTGAAACAGGTCACCAAGAGCCTGTTAGCCTGCATGAATTGCCATTTAATAACCTGCTTCAAACATCAGCAGCATTGTCCATCCCAGGGACAGAGCCTGGATGAGACCCAAATTACCCTGGGGACCAGGACTAACTAATGTATCATAACAGGGATGTAAAAGAAAGTTCTGAAGCCCAAGAATTTTAAAAGTACAGGAGGTACAAAGAGAGTCAAAAGACATCATGTCTGCTTTTCTTGAAAGGGTGTTTGAGTCATACAGACAATATACTGGTTTGGACACTGAATTCCTGGATAATATGAGTCTAGTCAATATGGCTTTTATTAGTCAAAGTGGTCCACCTATATGGAAAAAGCTACAAAGGCAGAATAGATATTAAGGATGTCTTTGTCTCAGATTGCTTTTATCAATAACCAAGATAAGACCCTGAAAAAAGCAAAAAACAGCAAGATATGAGGCACCAAGCCAGGTTGTGGGCCACTGCTTTGAGCTCCAACCTTCAGGGATAAAGAAGAAATCAACAGATAAAAACAGATGAATAGAAGTGAAACCCTTGGGACCCCCCAAAGCCTCACCAAAACAATCACCCGCTGAAAGTGCTACAATACAACAGCACAAACAAGGGGGTCATTGGAAGCAGGAAGTCCTACTCTCCAGAAAGAAAGGAAGTCAAATGTCCTCTACAAGCTCATTTATCCAACTTGCTGAAAGTGACCAGGACTGACAGGGACCAGGCAACGTCTCAATCGAACTAGTTCCATTAAAATTTCCCACAAGGAGTACTGTGTAACTATCATGGTGGCAAAGAAATTCATAGACTTTTTGGTAGATAATGGAGGACCTACTTTCTTCTAAATGAAAGGCAGGCCCTCTTTTCCCAGGAAACATGGCTATCACTGGTGTATCAGGGGAAATAGCCCAAGAACACTATCTACAACCCCTTGAGTTCCTACTGGGAGGAAACAGTCTAAGACACCTTGTCTTATTTATGCCTAAATGCCCTATACCATTACTGGGACAGAACTTACTAATTCACTTCAGGGGAAATAAACATTGAGGTTCCTCTCAAGCAAGCCTGTACTGCTCAAGCTGCCTTGCTACAACTGGATGGAGAAATTCAAACCAGAAGTTCTGGTGAAGAAGAAGGTGAGGCCACAGAAAGGTAAATTGAGGATCAAGAGCAGTAGAACAATAGAGTGCTGAAAACCCACACCCCAGGCCACAGCAATCAACATGTTACACCTCTGCTGGTTCAAGAGGACCATGTAATGCAGGAGCTTGACAATGGCAATACAGTGGTCAAAAGCCATGGACACCAAGTTGAATAGTTTCATGCCCAGCAGCAAGTGAACAGTGAAGGGCTGAGTCATACATTTGTAATAGAAAATGTTTCTACTAGCTGGGGAACCACAGTGGAGGTGTAGAAGAGGCCCACGGTGGAATGGTGGCAGAGAAAACAACTCATGTTTGGCCAGGAATATAAATTAAATGAGGTACTCCAATGTGAAGCTTCAAATTTGTTGTAAATATTGGGAAAGGAACTACTAAGAGGCCCAATCAACATAGTCTTGACATATGCAACCCATCTATGCATTGAGATGTCCAGGCATATGGAGAGTATGGGCCATGGTCTCAGATCCTTCCACAAATGAAAATAAAACCAAAGGAGTGCATATAACACCATAAGGATTTGATTATGTGTTTGGGGATTGCTCGAATTGGCCATCTTTAACCATGTGTTGATTATGGAATTGTCACAATGTCCAACATCTAAAAGGAGCCCAAATGTCATTTTTAAATGGAACATTATACATAGTGGGTATTGTCCCATCAATTCTCTTGGATTGGTGATGAGAGGGCAAGTGTTTTGATAGAGAGAGTAAACTCTGGACCAATCATATGGAATGTGGTTGGACCAAATTCCAACCACATGAGGAATTTGACCATCAGGGAAGATGCCTGATCTGTTTACAATGTTTGTGAGGTTAAAACACGGAATGGGTGACTATTACAAAGGTTGTAATAGTTTGACTCTATAAATATGGGTGATTTTGCTAACTTGATTATAGGACATAATAACATTTGGAATCCTTAAATAATTGGTCACGGCAAGGCAACAGGAACCCCTGAATCATGAACAGGTCAGGTTTTTTTTTTTTTTTTTTTTTAATATATATATAAACAAATTTTATTAAAACATATTCATAAAGCATGAATCCATCCAAAGTGTACAATCAATGGTATTCATCATAATCACATAGTTGTGCGTTTATCACTTCAGTCATTTTTAGAGCATTTTCATTATTCCAGTAATAATAATAAAAAAGCAAAAACCAAACAAAAAACCCCATCAGCTATCAATACTTCTATGCTTCCCCTGACAATCATAGCTGATATTATGTTTGCTTCTTTCTATTACATTTGTATTTATATTGTGTAAAATAGTCTAATATGTGCGATAACACCCATATTTGTATTTTACATGAGGTTTCCCTGTGTTATACAGGCCCATGATACAATTTTTAGCTTTCCTTCTAGTAATATGCAAGTCCTTAGACTTTCCTTTTCAACCACTGTCATAACATTATAAGAGCACTGCTAGATCACAAACACCATGATGTGCTAACACCATTTCCATTCATCTCCAAAGATTTACAAAGAACATTTTAACTAATTCTTCATGGATTAACCCTCAGCTTTCCATTCTCTACCTTCATTCTACTTTCTAATAATCTATATTCTAATTATTAATTCCATGAGGTTACATAATGTATTCAGTTCATAATAGTGCAATCAAACAGTATTTGTCCTTTTGTGTCTGGCTTGCTTCACTCAGCATAATGTCCCCCAGGTTCATCCGTGTTGTCATATGCTTCACGATTTTATTTCTTTTTACCACTGCATAATATTCCATCATGTGTATACATGACAATTTTTATCCATTCAGCAGTTTATGGACACCTGGTTACTTGCTAAATTTTGGCAGTCAAAATGTTCATAATGCTATGAACATCAGTGAGAAGATATCTGTTCATGTTACTGCTCAAAGTTCTGCTGCGTTATACATAGTAATGGTATTGCTTAGTCACATGGCAAGTCTATATTCAACTTCCTTAGGAACCGCTAAACAGTCCTCCACAGTGGCTGTAACATTCTACATTGCTACCAACAGTGAAAAAGCATTCCTATCTCTCCACATCTTCCCCAACCTTTCCTGGCATTTTATGTTATTTATTTATTTATTTATTTATTTATTTATTTATTTATTTATTTA
>JAKSZT010053795.1:1899298-1954879 GCA_026826555.1 Tolypeutes matacus
TTATTTATTTATTTATTTATTTATTTATTTATTTATTTATTTATTTATTTATATATTTTAAGAGGTGCTTAAATTACCAAAAATATTACACAGAACCCCCTGGGATTCCCATGTTGCCCACCTCCCACACCTCCCACCACGTCCCACACAAACATCTCCCACAAATGTGGCCCACCACCCTCAATGGACTTACACATCCTGGGGCCTTGCCACCAACCATAGACCACAGTTCACATCGTAGATCACACTCTCTCCCACACAGTTCTGAGTGGTGTGTGCTGATTTAAAATGGCCTACATCCGTTGCCACAACGGTACTCAGGACAACCTCCAAATCCCAAAGAAGCCCTGT
Source organism: Tolypeutes matacus (assembly GCA_026826555.1). Taxonomy (NCBI): domain Eukaryota; kingdom Metazoa; phylum Chordata; class Mammalia; order Cingulata; family Chlamyphoridae; genus Tolypeutes; species Tolypeutes matacus. Next base: position 1,899,650 of record JAKSZT010053795.1, read on the forward strand.
ATTTCAACTACTCGTCCCCTCCCTGCCCCAAAAGTGTCAAGTGGCCACTGGCTCCACTTCATTATTATAATTTCTTCCATTGCTAGAATCACCATATGTGTACAACAGAATACCATCAAGTCCACTCTAGTCCATAGTTCTTCCCCCAGTCCTGAGGGGACTGGGATGGTGATGTCCATTCCACCTCCAAGTGAGAGAGGGCTTATATCCCATGGATATGGTGGGTGGGATGATCCTTCCTGCAGATGCAGACCCTCTCCATTCCCTGGGATGGCCGTTGCCCATCGTTGTCTCCTCGCCAGGTGACTTGGATGAGTCCATTGAGCTGTAGGGTAGATTCCCTCCTTTTGCAATGGCCTGGAAAAGGCTAATAATAACTTTGTCTTTCCAGACCAAGGCAAGGAAGAATAAAGAGGCAAAGAAAATCATTTTAAACATCTTTGGTGGTAGCATTTTCTAAGCAAGATGGAAAAGGTGTGGAAAGGGGTGTGGAATCAATAGAAATACAATAATATTTTTAAAGAATAATATGATAAGTAATATGACAGAAACGTTGGAATTAATGGGGCCATGTTCCATCACCTTGGGCAGAAGCTTTCCACCTCATAATGCCAACAATTTTCTCATCTTAGTAAATTTTAGGTATAGGTCCCTTGTTTGATCACAGCTCCAATCATTGGAAGGGATGCCTTTTTAAGTTGTGAGATCTGAAACCAAGATTCAATCCCTTCCAGGTTTACTTCAGTGTCAGAAGTTAAGAATACCCTGGTAAGATCCTATCCAGCATGTCCAAAGGGCTGCATTATATTGATATCACTTCCAGGATACCTAATCACTGGAAGGTAAGATGTGAGGAGTCTGAAGGAGTTTGGATATGGAAAGCATTTTAACTGTTGGAGATAAGTTTTTGCATAAGTCCTTAGAGATTTACAATATTGTGCTATCTCCTGCTGGGGAAGTGGAGAATCAATGTGAAGACAGTTGTCATAGGCATGTTCCAGTGATAATATCTTAAAAAGAAAGTTTATGTTACTCAAAAATAGTGCTTTGAATGGCTATCAGGGCCAGTGGAAGAACTTTGGGCCAAGGAAACCCATTTTCCTCAGTATTTAGACAGCTTAAGTTTTTTTTACATAATCTTTTAAAATTTTTTAAATAATCTTTAGATTACATAAATATTACATAAAAAAATAGCAGATTTCCATATTCCTATCCCCTCACCCTACCACACTTTCCCCCCATTAACAACATCTTTCATTAGCATGGTAGATTAGTTACAATTGATGAACACATATTGAAGCACTGCTGCTAATCACGGTCTATGGGTTACATTATCTTTTACATTTTGTACCACACAATTTTCTAGATTTTGACAAAATGCATAATGACCTCTTTCTGTCATTGCAAAGTCATGCAGAACAATTCCAAAGTTCCAAAAATGCCCTATGTTACAACTATTCTTCCCTTTCCCTCTCCTCAGAACCTATGGTGGCCAATGCTTTTTTTCATTGATAAATTTCTTCCATTGTTAGAATAATAAGTTTGTGATAGAATAATAATAGCCTACTTAAGTCCATTGTTCATTCCCCAATCATGAGAATTTGGAGATGGTGATGTTCACTCTATTTCTGAATGAGATGGGGCTTAGATCCCATGGGGCAGAAGGATGGAACTGTCTTGCTTGCAGTTGCAAATATACTGTTTTTGGGGGATAAGCATTTTCCATCATCTGCCTTTTGTTAATAGTCCTGGGCAAGCACAATAAACTGGACAGTACATGTTGCAACTGTGCAGAGATTCAGGGCTCAACTGGCATATAACAGACCAAAGATTAAAGTCCCTGGGACATATGTTTAATGGGTATAATGCTAATTATGTCCAAATAAAAGAGGCAGAAGAGCCATGTGTATGGAAATTATAAATGAGTCTATCTTTGATACATTGGGGAGCATATATTCTAAAGTAAGGCCCATTGACAAGGTATCAAATTCCTGAGATTGTCTGTCATGTCTATAGCATCTAGTTGTCTCTAGAGCCTTTAGGAACCCCACCATTTGAGGCAATGTTTACTGTGATAGTCAATGATATCCTTCTAAGAAATGCATAAGCATAACTTCTGGAATGACCTCCCGACTCACTTTTGAAATCTCTTAGCCATAAAAACTCATTAATATTTGATATTTTCTCCTTTTGGTCAAGGTCTTTTTCCAAATGCATCACTAATTGGTGCTTGGTAATAATCCCCCAGTACCAGGGAAGCTCATCCCTTGGAGTCATGCCCCACACCAGGGTGAAAGTAGTGTATTTATATGCTGAGTTTGGCTTAGAGAGAGATCCCATTGAGCAACAAGGAGGCTTTCAGGAGGTTACTCTTAAGCAATATATAAGACCAGGCTTAGTTTTTATTTCACAAGAAAAGATTCACAGAAACAACATAAGTTTAATATGCCATTTGTTCCCTCACCATTCCAAACCATCACTGACCATGATAGGGACAATGATATACCAACCTGTTTACAATATCTTAGATTTTTAATGACCTGCCCATTAAAGGAGTACCTTAGTCACTAGAAATAATTCCCAAGAGGAAAATGAATGTTCTAAAAGTTTTTAGCAAATGTTATATAGCATCTTCCTCACAACAAGGAAAGGCTTCTGCCATGTAAACAAACAATAGTTAAAGTTCATGTTGGGAGGCAGATGAATATAGCCTAGTTGTCAATGCTGAAAGGGGCCAGAGGGTGGCAGTGTATAATCTCTAGTAACTGGGATGAATTTTCCCAGATAAGACATTTATTGTTATTGCAGTTAGCAGCCTTATGAGAATTTCCCCCATGAATAGCATTTGAGCCATCTTGTTGGTTGGCACCATAGTGAGAGAAGGCATTAGAGTTTAAGGACTGGTTCTTTTAAAATTCAGGAAATAACAAGTAACTGTCCTTGTCCTAAAGAATCTGTTGGGAATAAAAACACATCGAAAAACAATAGAAAAAAGAGTGAATAGCTGTCCAAGGCACCTGCTTTGGGGGTCAGCAGAGTAGATGGGGGCTATACAACTCCCACGAGGGTAAGAGACAGAGAGACCAAGAAGCTGAAATGACAAACATCAGTTACCAAGGCCCTCTAGCTGCAGGGAAGGGCTCCCCTCCCACATGCCCAACATATGAAGATGGGGTAAAACACCTGGCTCACTCCAGCTGACTGAGAGGGGAACACACAAGTTCCTCCCTGTCAGCTCTTTCAAGGGAAAAGGGAGGGGAGGCTGGAGTGTTTTAATTCAGTGAATTTGGCCAGCACAGCCTGCTTTGAATCTCTGATCTGGAGATTCAGCACAGGAACACAGGAAAGAAAACACTGAAACATCTCCTTCCAAAGGTACATTGAATAACACCATCTGCTGTCCAGTCTGGAAGTTTCACGGACAACATCTGTTCATGTTCTCTGTATCCAAACCCTGGGAGAAAATCTGCAGCTCACTAGCAAGTCCCTGGCCCAATTTTTAAAATATAAGCTGGGCAATTTTAAAGACTGAGAGTAAATTGAACCAAATATCAAAGAAGAGCTGTGGAAGTAAAAACAATAGGCAAGAGAGAAAAATTAGCCATCAGAGTAAATTCACTAACATATTCATATGCCTAGACATTAGCAAAAAATTCCTCACCATATAAGGAAACAGGAAGTGATGAGCCAGCCAGAAGAACAAACCAAATATCCTCAAGAGATACAGGATTTCATACATTAATCAGTGATAATGACACAAGTCTCCTAAATCACTTCAAAGAATTGAAAGAAAATATGACTAAAGGAATAAAGGATATTAAAAGACACTGAGAGAGCATAAAGAACAATTTGAAAACCTGCAAAGAAAAATAACAGACCTTATGGGAATGAAATATATGATGGATGAGATTAAAAATACATGAGAAGTACATAAAAGAAGATTTGAATAGCTTGAAGGCAGAATTAGTGGTTTTGAAGACAGAACATCTGAACTGGAAAAGACAGGAGAACAGAAAGCAAAGAGAATGGAAACAACGGAAGAGAGTCTCAGGGGATGACAATGAGAAATGCACAAACACTTGCATTATTGGTGTCCTAGAAGAAGAAGAATATGGAAAAGGAGCAGAAAGAATATTCGAGGAAATAAAGACTGAAAACTTCCCAACCTTTATGAAGGACATAAATATCAATATCCAAAACGGACAACACACCCCAAACAGAATAAATCTGAATAGACCTACCTTGAGATGACTACTATTCAAAATGACCAATATCAGACATAAAGAGAGGGTTCTGAAAACAGCAAGAAAAAAGCAAAATATCACATACAAGGGAAACTTGATAAAATAAGTGCCAACCTCTCATCAGAAACCGTGGAGAAGAGAAGAAAATGGCATGATGTATTTAGGGTACTGAAAGAGACAAAATTGCCAGTCAAGAATTCTGTATCTAGCAAATCTCTCCTTCAAAAATGAGGGTGAGTTCAAAGTCTTCACAAACAAACAAAAACTGATAGAATATGTTACCAAAGACTAGTTTTACAAGAGACACTAAAGGGGGGTTCTGCAGCTTGAAAGGAAAAAAACCAAGGGTGTATTAGTCAGCCAAAGGGATGCTGATGTGAAATACCAAAAATGGGTTGGTCTTTATAAAGGGTATTTATTTGGGTAGAAATCCACAAATACCAGGCCATAAAGCATTAAGTTTCTTCTCTCACCACAGTCTATTGCCACGTGTTAGAGCAAGACAGCTGCTGGCGTTTGCCAGGGTTCAGGCTTCTGGGGTTCCTCTCTTCCCGGGGCTGCATTTCTCTCCAGGCTTAGCTCCTGTTTCCTCCACAAGGTCAGCTGTAGATGATCAGGCAAATGGCTTGCTTTTCTTCTCTTGGGGCCTTCTTTCCAACATCAAAACTTCTTCTCAAAAGACTGCTTCAACTGTCCTTTGCCTTGCCTTTTATATTCAATTCCCCACCCACCAAGGGGTGGGGCTCAATGCCCTAATTCTAACCTAATCGTGCCCAGATTAACAGATCAGTTTACAAGCATGATTCAATTATATTTTTGGAATTCATAATTACATCAAACTGCCACATTCCACCCTCTGAATTCCAAAAATACAATATTTTAAAAAACTTAAATCAGTAACAATCCAAGTACAAAATCATATCATAATCAGTTTAAAGAAATACAGTTCATCTTGAGGCAAAGTCCCATCTGCTATAGATCTTTGAAACTTACAAAACCATTTAACTGCATCCATTACACAAATGGAAAGACAAAGGATAAACATTTTCAATATCATAAGAAGAAATTGGGATGTTAAACATGAGTCATGGATCCTCTACAGTTCAGTAAACCTGGAGGGCACCCTCCATTCGATTTCAAAGTCTGAGAGTCATTCTTAAGATGATGGTTTCTTCTCCTTGGGGCCACATGGGAACCCACCCTTTCCACAGGCTTGCCCAATGGTCATTTTCTTGGTTCCACCCTCATCAAGCATCTGGGTGTCGACCAAGCTCCAGACCTCACCCTCCAAGAGTGTTGGGGTGATTGCCACACCTTACCCAATTTTCGGGTTAGAGTTTTAGCCCCCTTAGTACACTGAGGTGAAGACAACACTCCCCCTAACCTTTGGCATACAGGCTCAACTCTCTCAGAGCAACGAGTTGACCACCTGGCCTTCCCTAACCTTTGGCATACAGGCTCAACCCTCTCAGAGCAATGGGTTGACCACCTGGCCTTCCCTAATCCTAATGGGGGACAGGTACTCCCCTCTCAGACCAATGGGTTGTTGACCTTAACCACCCTAATCTTTGAGGAATGTGCTCCAACCTCCCTGCACCCTGGGGTGACAAAACTCTTCCTGAACATCGGGTGGGGACACCCACCCTCTTCAACTGCTGTGGAAAACTCACCCTCTCTGTATATATGGGTGGGGCTCCTCTCTTGGCCCAAGGAGATGTCTTAATCCCAGATTTCTGCTTCCACAGTTTTCTTCTTAAAGCTGTTTCTCCTTCAGTCTCTCCTTTCCATGTCCTCTTTTGTTTAAGCTGAGAGTGGTTTTGTTCATACAGCTCTCTCAAAACTTTTGTTGGTTTAGCATGCAGGAAGCAGGGTTCCAAGCCATCGGACAGTAAGACTTTCCACAAGTCTTTCCGAGATAACTGCATCTTCAATTCTGACTTACAAGTTCCAAGTTTAGTAAAGTCTTCAAATAGGGCATTTTCATCTGGGAATTTGATTTCCAGAAACTTGGAAGTTCTGGAATCAGTTTCTGTTTTCATTGTGCCCATAAGTTCAGTCCTTAGTGTATTTCGCTCATCTAGTATTTTGCTATAAGCTGCAAAGAGAAGCCAAGCCACATTCTCTGAGTTTACCTTGGAAAGTTCTTTACCTAAATGCTCTGGTTCGCCATTTTCAAATTCTGTCTTCCATATAACACCAAGAGTTAATCTCACTAAGTTCTCTGCAACTTTAAAACATGGATCACCTTCCCTGCAGTTTCCAATAAAAGTTTCATCATTTACTTCTAAGGCATCATAGAAAGTCTCTTTAGCTTCCATGTTACTATCAACAGTCTTTTCAAAGTGATCTAGGCCTTTTCCATCAAGCATTCCACAATTCCTCCAAAAAATACCCCTTACCCATTTATAAAACCATTCCAACATTTTGGTAATTACAAAAGCACTACCCCACTGCTGGTACCAAATTCTGTATTAGTCAGCCAAAGGGGTACTAATGTGAAATACCAAAAATGGGTTGGTCTTTATAAAGGGTATTTATTTGGGGTAGAAGTCCACAAATACCAGGCCATAAAGCATTAAGTTTCTTCTCTCACCACAGTCTATTGCCACGTGTTAGAGCAAGACAGCTGCTGGTGTTTGCCAGGGTTCAAGCTTCTGGGGTTCCTCTCTTCCCGGGTCTGTGTTTCTCTCTGGGCTTAGCTCCTGTTTCCTCCACAAGATCAGCTGTAGACGATCAGGCAAATGGCTTGCTCCTCTTCTCCTGGGGCCTTCTTTCCAACATCAAAACTTCTTCTCAAAAGACTGCTTCAACTGTCCTCTGCCCTGCCTTTTATATTCGATTCCCCACCCACCAAGGGGTGGGGCTCAACACCCTAATCGTATCCTAATCATGCCCAGATTAACAGATCTGTTTACAAGCATGATTCAATTATATTTTTGGAATTCATAATTACATCAAATTGCCACACAAGGGTTTTTGGAGAAGAGTTTAGAAATGCAGATTATTAGGAAGGGTGAACTAAAGCATAAGAAGACAGACAATAGAAAGATATGACAACAGAGAGCCAAAAGACAAAATGGATGAAGTAAGTAATGCCTTTACAATAATAATACTGAATGTTATTGGATTGAACTCCCCAATCAAAAGACATAGACTGACAGAATGGATAAAAAAATATGAGCCATCTCTAAGTTGTGGACTGACCTGAAATGTAAGGACACAACCAGGTTAAAAGGTTGGAAAAAGGTATTCCATGAAAATAGTAACAAAGAAAGAGCTGGAGTAGACCAGATGAATGTAAAATAATAACATTATAGTATATGAAAAATAATTATTCAGAGCAACTGGAAAATTGTTCCTGTGATCAGGATCGTGTAATTTTTTAAATACAAATTAAACATTTGCTTCTAATTCAGGAGTACTGGAGAAAGGATATATTTTCGCATACTTCGTTTTTCTATAACGTTTTCCTATTCATACTCTTTAATGAAAATAATCTATCTGGATAAATGATGTTTTAGCCTGACTACTGTCAAACAATACTTTTACTTTTTCTACCTCACAAAATTATAAGTTGGCAAATTTTTATCTGCTGTAATTCATTCCAATATGATGTGAAGAATTCCCAAATAGGAATTTGATTATCTCAAAAGAATTATGGCCTAAATGGAAATTAAATAATTAAACCAATAATTTATTTCATCCTTAGAGATTATTATGTTTAATAGAACTGTAATATAAAAATTAGAATTATATTATAATTAATTGCTTTTATATTTGAATAATTATTTACATGTATAAAGATTGTTTGCTATGCTATCTATTTTTATAATTGATTATATTAAATCTAATTTGGCCTTGTGAAAAAACAAACAAACAAAAACAACAACAAAATAAACACATCCTTCATGCAGCCAAGATTGTTTTCCAGACACAGGGGCCTTTTTCCATTTTAACCTTAGATTGTCTGAGTGTATGTGATCAAAGGTAGGCATTTATTTTGGGTATCTAAGCACCTCTTAAAATATATTTATATATATAGATAAATAACATTTTTGTAAGCAAATGCACATATATGCATATATATCTATATATCATTTTGCAAATGTTGGTATGTATTGTGAAAATTTTGATTTTTACCCACAATAAAAAAAAAATAAATAAAATAAAATAAAAAAAGGTAGGCATTGGCATGTCTAAGAGAAAATTGAGTAAGTACATAGAAATGAAGGTGGTTTGGTTGCAGCTGTCTTTGCATTTCCTTGATATTCTGTTTTTTAATTCTTTTATGAGTCTCATTTTTTAAAATTTATATAGTAAATTTCATTTCATTTTATTTTATTTTTATTTTTAAAGAAACTTTAGTTTATATAAATATTACATTAAAAATATAGAGGATTCCCATATACTCCACCCCCTCCCCCTCCCATGATTTCCCACATTAACCTCATCTTTCATTAGTGTTGTACATTTGTTACAACAGATGAACACATATTGAAGCATTGCTACTAACCATGGATTACAGTTTACATTATATTTTACACAACAATGAAGAATGAACAAACATGAGGGGGAAATGCAACAATGAATAAAAGATGAACTTATGATTATTCTAGCAATGAAAGAGCTTGTGTCATTGATATAAAGACAGTGGTCACCAGAGGTTCTGAGCAGAGGGAGAAGAAGAACAGGTGTAACATGGGGGCATTTTGGGGACACTAGCATTGTCCTGTATGATTTTGCAATGACAGATACAGGCCAGGATACATTTTGTTGAAGCCTATAAAATTGAGCTTCAATTATTTTCTTTTTTAATGATACTGGGCTGGGAAACTGGCACTCAAGCACTGAACCACATTGGCTCCCCTGAGTTTGTTTTCCATTTGTTTGCCACATCTGCTCCTAAGCCTCATTTTATTTTATTTTATTTTTTACTAAATTATTGCTTTTGTTTGTTTGTTTATTTATTTATTTACTTATTTATTTATTTAAAAGGTGCTTAGAATGTATAAATGTTACATAAAAGGTGTAGGGGATTCCCACATGCCCCACTCTCTACCTCTCCCACACTCTCCCACATTAACAACATCCTTCATTAGTGTGGTACATTTGTTACAATTAATGAACACATATGGGAGCATTGTCACTAAGTGTGGATTATAGTTTACATTAGAGTTAAATTCTCTCACACATATTTTTGTTATGTGCTTTCTTATGACAAGTTATATAATGGTCCGTATCCATCACTTCAATATCATTCAACACAATTCCAATGTCCTGAAAATGCCATCATATTACACTTATTTTTTTAAATAGATACTTAGATTACATAAATGTTACAGAAAAAAATGTTACATAAAAAATATAGGGGATTCCAATATGACCTGCTCCCCATACCCCCCACATTTTACCAAATTAACAACATCCTTCATTAATGTGGTACATTCATTGCAATTGATGAACACATTTTGGAGTACTTCCACTAAACATGGATTAAAGTTTGCATTGTAGTTTACACTCTCTCCCACCCAATTCTGTAGCTTTTGACAAGATATATAATGGCCTGCATCTGTCATTGTAATATCATTTATGGCAATTAGCAAGTCCTGAAAATACTCCTGCATTACACCTATTTTTCCCTCTCTCTGCATTCAGACCTCCAGTGGCCACTGCCTCCACATCAAAGATATAATTTCTTCCATTGCTAGAATCACAAAAAGTCTATAGTAGAATACCAGTAAGTCTACTTTAGCCCAACGTTCATTCCCCAATCCTGAGGATTCTGGGATGGTGAGTCCCACTCCATCTCTAACTGAGAGGGAGCTTTAGTTTCATTTGCCCAATGGATGGGACTCTCTTGCTTGCAGTTATAGACACTCAGTTCCTTGGTATGGTAGTTGTCCATCATCACCTCCTTTTTAGTTGTCCTGGGTGAGACTAATGAACTGGAAAATAGGTGTTGCAACTCTGTTGAGATTTGAGAACCAGCTGGCACATGGACAGCCCAAAGATTTAAGTCTCTTGGATGTACACCTATCAACTCTAGTATGTATTATAGGTTCAAATAGAAGAACAGAAGAGCCATGTGCAGGGAAACCACAACTGAGTTCAACTCTGTCACCCTGGGGAGCATAAATTCCAAAGTATGGCCCACTGACAAAGTAGGGCCCACCAAACCTCTGAGCTATCTGCCCTGACTATAGTGTTTAAACGTCTCCAAAGCTCTCAGGAGCCCCACTATTTGGGGTAGTATCTACTTGGCAATCAATGATATCTTGCTAAGACATGAATAAGTGTAGCCTCTGGAATGGCCTCCAGACTCACTTTGAATCTCTTAGCCATATAAACTCATTTGTCTTTATATTTTAACCCTTTTGGTCAAAGTATTTTTCCAATTGCATTGGTAGTTGGTGCTTGGTAGTAATCCCTCAGGGCCAAGGAGGCCAAGTCTCAATTTTATTAATAGTAATAGGTTGAACCTGGAAGATGGCAGTTAGTATGTTACTAAATAGTTGTCCTTTCTTTATAGGGCATCCATTGGCGGTAAGGAAACTCTTCTGTTTCTAAAATCACGGACCACTCTGAAAGCATATTTGCTGTCAGTTTAGATGTTGTGATGACAGTATAAAAGCTCTAGTAAAGTATATAGTTCTGCTTGGGTTGAGGTAAATTGGGATGTTATCTTGTCCAATTAGTTCAAATTGGGTTGTGACTCCCAGCTTGAAATTTTCCATTAATTACGCATATATAAGACCTGTCAACAAAGAGGATAAGGCCAGGATTTTACAGTCATTTTTCTTGTTAGTCAAACTCACTAACCAAGAGGCAATCAGCTCACAGTTATGAAGTACTCCTTCATCAGGCAAAGGAATAGGGTGTCATCGTTAAGGGTATTGCATCTTTCCAGGATTGAATTTGAATGTTAGTGCAAATGGAATTCATAGAAAGACAATTGGCTGGAGGAGGGATATTGAGTAAATTCAGAGTTTAAGAAGCTTTGAACAGCATGATGGGTTTTATAAATATGCATCGCTGTCCACTGTTTTTTCTTCAGATGCTTTGACTAATTTTGTGGCTTTGGCTAACACTTTTATTTTTTAATAAAATTTTATTGTAGTCTATCATTCATATGTGAACATACATAAACAATAAGTGTATTTTTTTTTTATTTTACAAAAACATGCCAGGCTCCCATACATCTCCCCACCACCAACACATTATATTGTTTTGAAACATTTTTTACAAACTATGAAAGAGCATCGTCAAAATATTACTTCTAACTTTAGCCCATATCTTACATTTAGTGTATTTTTCCCCAACCCACCCAATTGTTAACATCCTATTTTAGTATTATATATTTGTTATTGTTCAGGAGAAAACACGCTCATATTTTTCCTGTTAACCACAGTCCACCATCCACCACTGGATTCCCTGCATTATAGTCTCATGCTTTGTACAATCCTTTCAAAGTGTCCACTCAGGGGCTTGAATTTTATCATCGAATTGTGCTGTCATCACCTTGGTCAATTTTAGAACATTTTCATTACTCCAAAAGGAAAAATCCCATTCCCCTTTTATGCCCTTATTATTATCCCTTAGTATTAAAAAAATGTCTTACCATTGCTGCAAAATATTATATTACTGTTACCTATCATCCATAAGCTACATTAGTTGTAATTTTCCCATGTATCACAATATTCTTAGTAATTTGCAAAAGAAGAGCATTCTTATATTTATTCTAAACACAATCTTCATCCACTGCCAAAATCACTATGTAATACATTCCCTACATTACACTGTACTTTGCTTTCAGTTGACCTTTACTTTCACATACTACCCCTTTAAGCCACAACCACATTTATATATCAGCAGTGTTAGTTATACTTATTATAATGTGTTACTCTCAACTCTATTCATTTCTACATGTTTACAATTAAAGTTATTAATAATGCTACATACATTAAGCATTATTTTTCATTCTGAACCCACTTTCTATCTTCTAGTAACCTATACTCTAGAGTGTACCTCTGTGAGTTTGCTCATGGTATTTAGTTCATATTAGTTAGAATATACAATATTTGTGCTTTTGTGTCTGTCTTATTCATTCAACATAGTATCTTCTAGGTTCATCCATATTGTCAAATGCATACCAATTTCATCACTTCTTTACACCTGAATGGTATTCCATTGTGTGAATATATCATATTTTGTTTATCCAAATCTCAGTTGATGGACACTTGGGCTGTTTCCATATTTTAGCAATTGTGAATTATGCTTCTATGAACATCTGTATGCAAATGTCAGTTTACATCACTGCTTTCAGTTAATCTGAATATATTCCTAGTAACAGGATTGCTTGATTTTATGTTAGTTCTATTTTTGGCTTCTTGAGATACTTCCAATCTGTCTTCTGCAGAGGCTGCACTATTTTACATTACCACAAACAATGAAGTACTGTTTCTGTTTCTCCACATGTTTTCCAGCAACTGTAGTATTTTGTGTTTTTGATATTGGCTATACTATAAGGTGTGAAATGATATCTCATTGTGGTTTTGCTCTTCATTTCCCTGGTAACTAGAGATGTTAAGTATTTTTTCATATCTTTTTTGGCCTCTTTTGAGAAATGTCTTTTCCCCATTTCTTAATTGGGTTGCTTGTCTATTTATCTTTGAATTGTATGTACTTTGTTGTTTTTACTACTGTAGCTAAGTAATGTGCTTTAAATTCAGGAAGTGAGTTCTCTGCTTTTCTTTTAAAAGACATTTTTAGCTATATGGGGTCCCTTACCCTTCCAAACAAATTTGATAATTGGCCTTTCCATTTCTGCATAAAAGGGTGTTGGGATTTTTTATTGGGATTAGTTTGAATCTGTAAATCACTTTTGATAGAATTGACATACTAATTATATTTAATCTTCCAGTTCATGAACCTGGAATGTCTTTCCATTTGTTTAAGTCTTCTTCAGTTTTATTTTTTTAGCAGTGTTTTGTAGTTTTCTGAATACAGGTCCTTTATATCCTTGGTTAAGTTTCTTCATAAATATTTGATACTTTTAGTTATTATTTTAAATGTGTGTTTTTTCCCTGATTTCCTCCTCAGATTTCTCAGCAAAACCTTACAATAATGCTACTGATTTTTGTGTATTAATCTTATATCCCACCACTTTAATGAACCTATCTATTAGTTCTAGTTGCTTTGTTTTAGATTTTTCAGGATTTTCTAGATATAGAATCATATCATCAACAAATAGTGAAAGTTTTAATTCTTCCATTCCAATTTGGGTGCTTTCATTCTTTATCTTAGCTAATTGATCTAGCTAGAACTTCTGGCACAATATTGAATAACAGTGGTGACTGTGGATATCCTTATCTTGTTTCTGAACTCAGTGGGAAAGCTATCAGGCTTTCACAGTTTGAGTAAAATGATAGCTGTAGGTTTTTCCTACATGCAATTTACAATAGTGAGAAAGCTTCTTTCTGTTTCTATTTTTGGAGTGTTTTTATCAAGAAAATTTACTGTAGTTTTTCAAATGCCTGTTCTATGTTAATGGAAAGTATCTTGTGATTTTTATTCTTCAATTTATTAATGTGGTTTATTACATTAATTGATTTCCTTGTGTTGAAAAGCCCTTTCATACCTGAAATAAAATCCATTTGAATGTTGTGTATAATTCTTTTAATTTGCTTTTGGATTCAGTTTGCAATTATTTTGCTGAGCATTTTTTGCATCTATATTCATTAAGGATATTGTTTTGTAATTTTCTTTTTTTCAGACTATCTTTATTTAGTTTTGGTATTAGGGTGATGTTTGCTTCAATAAATTAGTTTGATAGCATTTCTTTCCTGTTTAAATTTTTGGAAGAACTTGAGCAAGATTTGTATTAGATTGTCTTTGAATTTTTGGTAGAATTCACCTGTGAGGCCATCTGTTCCTGGGTTTTTCAGCTTTGGGAGGTTTTTTATGACTCTTTCAATCTCTTTATTTGTGATTGATTTACTGAGGTCTATTTTTCTTGGGTCAGCATAGGCTGTTTGTGTGTTTCTAGAAATTTGTCCATCTCTGCCTCATTGTCTAGTTTTTTGGTTTACACTTATTCATAGCATCCTTTTATGTTCTTTTATTTCTTTGAGATAATTGGCAATGGACCCCACAATCATGTCTGACGTTACTTGCATCATCTCTCTTTTTTTCTTTTTTTTATTTTCATTTATTTCTTCTCTGATCTTTATTATTTCTTTCCTTTAGCCTGGTTTTAGATTAGTTTGCCACTCTTTTTCTAATATATATATAAAATTATATATACACCTCCAGGTGTGCAGTTATTTCTTCAATGTTAGCTCTTTCTTCTTTTTAACATAATCCTTGAGGGCTATAAATTTCCCTCTCAGAACTGCTTTTGCTTTGTCCCAAAGGATTTGGTATAATGTATTCTTATTTTCATTTTTCTCAAGAAATTTCCTGATTTCTCTCGCAATTTCTTCAATGTGGCAGTTTGATGTAACTATGAATTCCAAAAATATAATTGAATCATGCTTGTAAATTGATCTGTTAATCTGGGCATGATTAGGTTAGGATTAGGGCTTTGAGCCCCACCCCTTGGTGGGTGAGGAATCGAATATAAAAGGCAAGGCAAAGGACAGTTGAAGCAGTCTTCTGAAAAGAAGTTTTGATGTTGGAAAGAAGGCCCCAGGAGAAGAGAAGCAAGCCATTTGCCTGATCATCTACAGCTGACCTTGTGGAAGAAACAGGAGCTAAGCCCAAAGAGAAATGCAGCCCCGGGAAGAGAGGAACCCCAGAAGCCTGAACCCTGGCAAATGCTGGCAGCTGTCTTGCTCTAACACGTGGTAATGGACTGTGGTGAGAGAAGAAACTTAATGCTTTATGGCCTGGTATCTGTGGACTTCTACCCCAAATAAATACCCTTTATAAAGACCAACCCATTTTTGGTATTTTACATTAGCCCCCTTTTGGCTGACTAAAACAGAATTTGGTACCAGAAGTGGGGTCAGACAATACCCAGCTCATGATAGCCAACTCAGGTCTCATGGTAACTTGATGGCCCATGGTTAAGCGTTCAGTCTCTACTAAGGCCCAGTAGCAAGTCAAAAGTTGCTTCTCAAAAGGGGAGTAGTTATCTGCAGAGGATGGCTAGGCTTTGCTCCAAAATCCTAATGTGTTGTTTAAACTGCATATATTCATGAACTTTCCTTTTTCCATCAATTATTGATTTGCAGTTTCATTCTGTTATAATCAGATAAAATGCTTTGTATAATTTCAATCTTTTAAAATTTATCAATTCCCTCTTGTCACTAAACATAAGTTCTATCCTGAAGAATTATCCATGTGTGTTTGAAAAGAATGTATACCCTGCTGTTTGGGGGTGTAATGTTTTATAAATGTCTGTTAAAGCAAGTACATTTATCCTATTATTCAAGCTCTCTGTTTCTTTATTTCTCCTCTGTCCAAATGTTCTTTCCCAATGCCAAGAATGGTGTATTTAATTTTCCAACTATTGTTGTAAAGACATCTATTTCTCCCTTTAGTTTTGCCATTGTGTGTCTCATGTAGCCAGAGACCCCTTTTAGGTGCATAAATACTTTTTATAGATATTTCTTCTTGGTGAATTGCTCTTTTTATTAATATATAATGACTTTCTTCATATTTTATAAAAGTTTTGTATTTAAAATCTATTTTTCCCAATATTAGTATTGCTACTCCAGAACTTTATTGGTTAATATTTGTGTGGAATATCTTCTTCACTAAAATACCTATCTCTCAGGCATTCACTTTCAACTTGGTTGTGTTCTTATGTCTGAGGTGAGTCTCTTGCAGGCCCCATACAGATGGATCATATTTTTTTTATCCATTCTATCAGTCTATGCTTTTTGATTGAGGAGATCAAGCCATTAACATTCAATATTATCACTCTAAAAGCATTACTTACTTTACCCATTTTATCCTTTTGGATTTCTGTTGTCACATCTTACTACTGTCTGTCTTTTTACCCTTTAATTTACCCTTCCTAATAATCTTCATTTCTATACTCTCCCTGATGTCTCTTCCTTTCATTATGCAGCACTCCCATATCACTTGAAATTCTGGTCTTTTGGTGACTTTTAGTTTGTCAAAGGGGTTCCAATGCAAAGTACCAGAATTGTGTTGGATTTATAAAGGATATTTATTTGGAGTAAAAGATTACCATTCCAAGGCTATGAAAAATCCAACTCAAGGCACCATAAAAGGTGCTTTCTTACACAAGTCAGCTGCTATATGTTGAACCAGGATGGCAAGTTAACTCTATCTGGTCTTTTTTTTTTTTTAAAGATTTTATTTATTTATTCATTTATCCCCCCCTTGCTGCTTGTGCTTGCTGGGTCAGCTAACCACGCCGTGCGGGCGGGCTTGCCTTCACCAGGAGGCCCCGGGAACCAAACCCGGGGCCTCCCATATGGTAAACGGGAGCCCTACTGATTGAGCCACAGCCGCTTCCCTCTATCTGGTCTTTGCCTTCCCCTTGGGACTGTACTGTGTCCCAGAGCTTAACTGAGGGTAACTAGGAAGAGCTTTTATCATTACAAGCTTTCTATATCGGTCTCTGCTCTTCCACTCTTTTCCCAGTTTCAAGTCTCACCTATCAGACTTATAGAAGGGTTGGTCTCTTGAGCTACATCATAGGCCCAACATCTTGTGGGATTCATGTTTCAGCAATACTCTCTCTTACACTGCAGCATCAAATATGCTGGCTTCATTTTTCCTCTACCTCTCTGAATCTCTGTGTCTCCCTTTATATCAGATTCAGCAAGAGGGCAGGGACTCAACATGAATCATGCTCCACTCACCTAATCCAATCAAATGGTTTCACACTCACAGGAATGGATTAGTTTAAAACACAATCTTTCTCTTTTTGGGATTCATAAAATAGTCACAAATTGGCATACTCCACTCTGAACAACAACAAAAAAAACCCATGTCTTTCCATATCCCAAAGGCATTCATTACATCACAATATTCCAAAAACATTAATCGTTTCAGTAGCAATGCTACGTACAAAATCACATCAAAATCAAGCATGCAGTTTGTCTTGGTTCAAAAGTTCCCTCTGGATTTGGACTTGTGAATCTTACAAGAAAAATTATCTGCTTCCCATATACAAAGGGAGAACAGATAAGAATAAACTTACAAATTTCCCCATTAATTTGTAAGTGTGCTTCTCTTGTGCACTTAAAGGAATTTTGGGGAAAAATCCACTGACTTCCCCAGAACTCCAGCAATGTTGAGCAGGGTTTCTGTTATGTCCTGGTAGAAAGTTTTTTTTTTTTTTCACTTTGCTGTGGGCAATCTCTCTTCCAAAGGCCAGGTAGATTGCAAACGAGACACCTATAGTTAGGCCATTGTTTTGACATTTTATTTCTTGACTTAACATTTTAATAGCTTTGGAAATCTTGTGGATGTAAGTCTGGATTCTTCTAATAAGTTTTGTTTCAGGGCCTTTTCATGCCCATGGGAAGATTGTGCCATGGGGATTTTAGGGTTTTGAATATGTCCCCCAAGTTCTAGCCAGTGTGGCTAATGCATTCATTTATAAACTTCCCCTGGACTGTTGAATGTGGATCAAGTGATAATGATCTGGAATCCTGGGGTAGTAGGCTTCTCTAAGCATTTTAAATTCTTGTTAGAATTTTTGAGGCTCTGGCCATGGCTTGGGAAATTCCTTCTTTATAACTCATAATTTGGCCTTAAAATGAAGATAACTTTGAAGCTATCTTTGAAAGTTATTTGTGGTTTTCTCTGGTAAACTCAGAGAGTTTAACTTTATAAGGCAACTTTTAAAATTCATCTGAAAAGTGGGGCCATTCTGCTAGTGTGTTAGCTGAGTGGGAATATTCAGGCAAAGGTAGATAAAGAGAAAGAGAACATGTGGTAGGAGAGTTGCAAGCCAAATGCTCACTGGAATTAAGAGTTTAAATTATTTTTTTCTTATTTACTTTTTTAGTAGTCCTTTGAGGAAACTATATTAGAGTCCTGCAGTTTTGTTTTTTTAAACTCCATAAATCAATTCAAATAGGCATATCATTTGTTCTGCTTTATTTTAGAGCTTTCTTTTCATGTGCACTTCTTGGATGACTAATCTTATTTAGCTGAAAACTTCCCTAATGGACCATTGCAAGTCTAAGTTTTCCCTAGTGATGGTCTGCCATTTAGAAAAGTCAGTGCAATCCTGTGTCCTATAATACTTAAACATAAAATGTGCTGGAATGACAGATGGCACAGTGCCCTTAGAATTTGAGGATCTCATCAGTAAACAGCAAAATGCTGCAGAAAGCACAGAGGAATTATGTGAATAAAATAAAATGGTAAGGACTCAAGTCCCTCAAGGATCTTCAGGTTGAGAATAATCGGCCCAATAACCCCTGGACAGGAACTCAATGAGATCGAAGAGTGCAAACTTGGACAAAGACAAAAGTAGGGGGTCTGAACTATAATTTTTAAATTTTGATATAATATTAGAATTGGTTCTTAAATATATATATATATATATATATATATATATATAAAATACCTGCTTGTCATTTTTTAGAGGATTGCATTAAACCTAGAAATTTATTTTAATTAAGCTTTTAAATTGCATTTTAATTTTTAAATTTTAAATATTAAAGTTTATTAAATTAAATTGTGTAATAGGATCTAAGTGTCTAGGCACCAGGATCTTAGACAATTAAAGCAAATTAAATACAAATAATGTTAAGATAATAATATAATAAAAATAAGGAGAGAAATCAAAGACAAATTGATAAATAACAGTCCTAAATAGACAATAGTAAGAAAACCAAATATTGGTACTTTGAAAGATAAATAAAATTGAGAAATCCTTAACAAGATCAATCGAAAGAAAAAGAGGAAAAGAAACAAATTTTCAATACGAGTAATGGAACTCATATATTGGATGTAATAGTGTAAAATTTACAAACACTTTGAAATACTCCTTGACAATATTTACTGAAGGTACCAAAACTATGATTCAACAATTCTGCCATCAGGTATTGACATATAACAAGATAAATTTTCATGGCTAGCACAAAAGTATCATCAATTAAATGTGTAAATGCTGAATCACACATGGTCAAGGCAAATACAATACCTTGAATAAGCATATGGATCACACTTCTGGCATGCCTGATCTTGTTTGTTATCAATTGCAAAGAGCAGATGAGCAATTAAGGTTAACAGTGTAATAGAAATTTCCCTTAAACTTAAAAGTGAAATTGCACATCCTTTTCAGTATCAGAAACCAAAAATGCTAAAGTAAGTGTTGTTCCCAACATATAAACACTTCAACAGGCACAAATATGTCAACAAACTGTACAGATTAATTATTCTGGAGAGTCAAACATGCCAGAAGCATCTTTTCAATAGACCTAAAGAACGTCAGGTATAAACCTCTCAAATTGGATCCATTTACAGCTTGATAATTAAAATGAATTGGACAGAGAGCCAGAGGGAAAGATATTTGTAGAGTTTCTAGAGAGCAACATGTAAAACTAATTCAAGGAAAAGATGAGCCCTCAAAGAAGTCTTAATACAAAAGCAATATTTTATCATTTGGTGAAAAATAAACATGTATGGGTAAAATATATTGCCTATAGACCATCTGTACATTTCAGGTTAATTGTAAGCTAGTGAAATCATTTTACCGTCAGTTTATGTCGTGCAATTCTCATGGAATTTACAATTGGTTGGGCATGGAAAAGAATAAGACTAGTGGAAGCAATAAAAGAATGTTTAAAAAATGGTGGAGAGGAGGGGAAGGAGGGAAAGATGGCCTCGGTTTAGGTGGGCACTCACCATCTCTTTCTCAGAGGACAGATGATTGGGGACAGGATCATGCCCAAGTGTTCTGTTCTGGGAGCCCATGGAGCAGAAATCTTAGGGACATTGATCTGGAGGGAGTTGGACAGTGAGGTGGATTGCTCAAGATAAAATCTTGAGTTTTTCCCCAGCAGGAAATCGTGGACATGGACAGATAAGCCCCACCCTCACGGTGAGCCATAACTCCTGCTGGCAACCTGGTGAGAGGGAGCATTCTCTGAGAGTGGGATATACTGGCAGAGGATGGGAGAGGGGTTTCCTTTTGGTGGGATTGGCTGCCTGGAACACCTTGCAGGTTTGGGGAGCATGCCAACTAACTTGAAGTGGTGCCAGGATGAGGGAAGAGGTGAATCTGCTGAGGAAGACTGATTTGCCTAGCTGCCCTGGGATAGGGAAGCTTGGCTAGGGAGGGAGCAGAGTCAGCCAATTTTATAGTTCTGCACTGAGGAGTGTCAGAGGTTCAGCACCCCTGGGGGTGGGGGTCAGGCATTGGGAAGTGTTTGATAAGTTTCCTTGAGATTATTTAGGTTCCCCTTGGTGGAAGGGTTGGTCTAGAAGAGGCCTTCTTTTGGGTCCCTTATTTCTCCAAAAGGAAAAAAAAAAAGTTACATAAAATTTTTTTTTAATCTTAGTTAATTTGTGAAAATCTGCCTCAAAACTTACAGAGAGGTGCCTGCAGGATATTTGATTGATGAACACAGGCAGGCTGAGAGGCTCCACAAGGGCCCAAGAAGGAATGTTGTTCTTCCTTAGCTTTGTTTGACTGCTTCCTTGTGTGTTTGTTTGGTTTTACTTTGTTTGTTTGTTTCTTGCTTTTCTTTCCTCTATCCACCCACCATGCTTTATTTTAAATTAGATTGGGAAGCGGCTGTGGCTCAATCAGTAGGGCTCCCGTTTACCATATGGGAGGCCCCAGGTTCGGTTCCCGGGACCTCCTGGTGAAGGCAAGCCCGCCCGCGCGGCGTGGTTAGCTGACCCAGCGAGCACAAGCAGCAAGGGGGGGATAAATGAATAAATAAATAAAATCTTAAAAAAAAATAAAATAAATAAATTAGATGGTGCTAGCTTGTTTCTTCTTTGCTGTGCTTCTTCTTCCTTGATTTCCTATTCTCTGTGTATATTGATTTTGTCTACCAATGCTATCTCTTTTCCTTCCTTCATTTTTCTAAATTCTGCTTTCTGCTGTGTTTTTTCCATTCCACCATTTTTCATTAGTCCTCAACTTCACAGGTGTCGATTTCTATCTTGTCCATTCTGTTATCTTTTTTTATTATTAACTTTTCCTTTTAGCCCTTTCTTTACTCTTTCTCTCTCTCATAATCATCCTGGCCTTTTAAATCATTCTATATATTTTCCCCTATTTCGTTTCCCATTCCATTGTAGGTACTCCAATTTTTCCCCCTACTACTCTACATTGCCTACATGAGTTAAATATTCATTTTACTAAGTCTTAGATGGCCCCTTTTCGAAATTTTATTAATATTACTTTTATCCAATTTCCTTTCTTACCTCTTTCGATTCCTCTTGCCCTAATCTTTTTACTTCAAGGGAACATAGAATATAGCAAGGAAATAGAACAAGAAGAACAAAGTGTCAAAGAGGAAACTTAACACACACACAGAACAACCAGCTAAATAAAACTCTAGAGCAAAGAGAGAAGCTAATCAACTGAATAAACCAAACAAGAAAAAATGATGGCCAGAGGGCAACAAAAAATTACAAACCATACTGAGAAACAGGAAGACATGGAGTAGTCCAACGAACAAACTAAAATCTAGGAAGAGATGCAGAATATTGAACAATTAATCAAAGATTCCCAAACAAATATCATGGACCAACTTAATGAAGTAAAGGAAGAGATTAAGGATATTAAGAAGTCACTGGAAGAACAAACTGAAGAAATTGTAAACATATAAAAAAAGATAATGGATATGATGGTGATGAATGGCACAGTCAAAAAATCAAGAAGATGCTGGATTCACAGCAGATCTGAACAGACATAAGAAAGAATTATTGATGTGGAAGACAGTACATCTGAAATCAAGCAGATAGTAGAACAAAGAGATAAAAAAGATAGGAAGACTTAGGGATTTAACTGACAACACAAAATGCACAAACCTACACATTACAGGTATCCCAGAAGGAGAAGAGAAGGGAAAGGGAACAGAAGGAGTGTTGAAGGAAATGATGGCTGAAGACTTCCCAACTCTATTGAGGGATATGGATGTACATGTCCAGGAAGCCCAGCACATTCCAAATAGTATAAATCCCAACAGGCCTACTCCATGACATATAATTATCAAAATGTCCAATGCTCAACAGAAAGAGAAAATACTCAAGGGAGCAAGAGAAAAGAGAACCATCACATACAAGGGAAGCACAATAAGATTAAGTGCTGATTTCTCATCTGAAACCATGGAGACAAGAAGATAGTGGTATGATATAGCCAAGGTACTCAAAGAAAAAAAAATTCAGCCACGAATTCTCTATCCAGCAAAGCTGCATTCAAAACTGATGGAGAGTTCAAAATATTCACAGATAAACAGAAATTAAGAGAGTTTGCCAATAAGAAACCTTTGCTTCAAGAAATACTGAAGGAAGTTCTACTGGTTGAAAGAGAAAACAGGAGAGAGAGAGAGTTGGAGGAGAGTGTAAGAACAACTAAAAAGCCAAAAAGAGAAATAAAAACAACATATGACATACAAAAACCCAAAGAAAATATGGCTGATGTAAGAAATTCATTGAGAGTAATAACTCTGAATGTTAATGGATTAAATACACCACTCAAGAGACACAGATTGGCAGAATGGATAAGGAAATATGATCCATCTATATACTGTGTACAAGAAGCACACCTTCTACCTAGGGATTCAAGGAGGTTGAAAGTGAATGTCTGGAAAACAATTTTACAATCAAACAATAACCAAAAAAAGGCAGGAGTAGCTATCATATTATAGGACAAAATAGACTTTTAATGCAAAACTGTTATGAGAGACAAAGATGAACACTATATATTAGTAAAAGGAGTAATTTTTCTAGAAGAAAGAAGAGTCATAAATATTTATGCACCTAATCAGGGTGCCTCAAAATACATGTGGCAAACAGTGGAAAGACTAAATGGAGACATAAATGACCCTACAATAATAGTGGGGCACTTTAATACAGGATTATCACAATTAGAACATTCAGACAGAGAATCAATAAAGAAACAAAGACTCTGAATAATACCTTAGAGACCTGGACCTAATAGACATATACAGAATGCTACACCCAAATACAGGAAGATATACATTCTTCTCGAGTGCACATGGATCATACACCAAGATAGACCACATGCTAGGCCCCAGAAAAACTCTTAATTAAATCAGAAAGATTGAGATTATTACAAAGTAATTTCTCTGACCAAAATGTAATGAAATTGGAAATCACTAAGGGCCAGAAACCATATTAGGCACAAAGATATAGAAGTAAAACAATACACACTTAGACAAACAGTGGTTCAAGAAGGAAATCACAAAAGAAATCAGTAACTATTTTGAAACAAATGAAAATATCAACACAACATATCAACACCTATGGGATGCAGCAAAAACTGTACAGAGAGGGAAATTCATAGCCCTAAATACATATATTAAAAAAGAAGAAAGAGCTAAAATTGAAGACCTAACTGCACACCTGGAGAAATTGGAAAAACTACAACAAACTATCTCCAAAGGAAGTAGAAAGAAGGAAATAACAAAGATTAGAGTAGAACTAAATGAAATTAAAAAAAAAAAAAAGACAGCACTAAAAAAATAAACAAAACCAAAAGCTGGTTCTTTGAAAAAGTCAATAAAATTGACAAACCCTTACACAGCCTAACAAAGAAAAAGAAAGAGCAGATGCAAATGCACAAAATAAGGAAAGAAGAAGGGGATATCACCACTGACCACACAGAATTAAAGAGGATACTTTGAAAAATTATGTCAACCGGAATGATAATTTAGAGGAAATGGACAAATTCCTAGAAACTCAAAAGCAGGAAACATTGACAAAAGAAGAAATTGATGAACTCAATAGTCCAGTTACAAGTAAAGAGATAGACTCAGTCATCAAAACTTCCCAAATAAGAAGATCCCAGGACCATGCAGCTTTACACCTGAATTCTACTAAGAATTCTGGGAAGAGCTAGCACCAATCATGCTTAAGCTCTTCCAAAAAATAGAAGTAGAAAGAACATTGTCAAACTCATTCTATGATGCCAAAATTACCCAAATTCCAAAGCCAAAGAAGGATACCACAAGAAAGCAAAATTACAGACCAGTTTCTCTAATGAACATATATGCTAAAATCCTCAACAAAATACTTGTTAATCCCATTCAACAACACATCAAAAAAATTATATACCATGACCAGGTGGGTTTCATTCAAGGTGTGCAAGGATGGCTCAACATAGAAAATCAATCAAGGTAATACACCACATAAACAGATGGAAAGAAAATAATCATATGATCATCTATAGATGCAGAAAAAGCATTTGACAAAACATAGCACCCTTTCCTGTTAAAAAACCTGCAAAGAATAGGAATAGAAGGAAACTTTCTGAATATGATAAAGGGTATATATTAAAAACACCAAGTTAACACAATCTTCAATGGTGAAATCCTAAAAGCCTTCCCTCTGAGAACGGGAACAAGACAAGGATGCCCACTATCACTACTCCTACTTATCATTGTCTTAGAATTACTTGCTCCAGCACTGAGGCAAGAAAAAGATATGAAAGTCATACAAATTGGAAAAGATGAAATAAAATATTATTACATACAGATGTCGTGATCCTATATGTAGAAAGCCCTGAGAAATCTACAACAAAGCTTCTAGAACTTATAAAGGAGTTGAGTAATGTTGCAAGCTGCAAGATCAATGGTCAAAAATCAGTAGCATCTCTATACACCTAAAATGAGCAATCTGAGGAGGAAATCAAGAAAAAAATACCATTTATAATAGTTATTAAAAGAATCAAATACCGAGCAATAAATTTAACTAAAGATGTAAAGGACTTATATACAGAAAACTATACAACACTCTGAAAGGAAATCAAAGAAGACTTAAATAAATGGAAGACTATACCCTGCTCTTGGATAGGAAGACTAAACTTCATCCAGATGTCTATCCTACCCAAACTAATCTATAGATTTAATGCAATCCCAATAAAAATCAACACTGTATTTTTTAAGGAATTGGAAAAACTAACTACAAAATTTATTGAGAAGGGTAAGAGTCCGCGAATTGCCAAAGACATATTGGAAAAGAAAAATGAAGTTGGAGGTATCACACTACCTGACTTTAAAACATACTACAAAGCCAGAGTGGTCAAAACTGGCTGGGATTGGCACAAGAATAGACATACTGACCAATGGAACCAAATTGTGAGTTCTGATATAAATCCTCGCATATACAGTCATCTGATATTTGATAAGACCACCAAGCCCATTCACTTAGGAGAGAATAGCCTCTTCAACAAGCAGTGCTTGGATAACTGGATATCCATATCAAAAAGAATGAGAGAGGAACCCATCTCACACCTTATACAAAAATCAACGCAAGATTTATCAAAGATCTAAATATAAGAGCCAAGACCATAAAGACCTTGGAATATAATGTAGTGAAGCATCTACAGGACCTTGTAATAGGAAATGGTTTCATGAACTTCACTCCCAAAGCTCAAGCAGCAAAACAAACAAACAAAAAAAAATAGATTAATGGGATATTCTCAAAATTAAAAATTTTTGCACACAAAGGACATTATCAAGAAAATAAAAAAGCACCCTACCCAATGGAAGAAATTATTTGGAAGCATATATCTGATAAGAGCTTAATATCCTACATTTATAAAGAAATCCTACATCTAGAAAATAAAAAGACAAACAACTCCTTTAAAAAATGGGGAGGTGTCCTGAAAAGACACTTCTCCAAGGAAGAAATACAAATGGCCAAAAAGCCATGAAAAAATGCTCGACATTTCTACCTATTAGGGAATGCAAATAAAAACTACAATGAGATACCATATTACACCCATTAGAATGGCAGCTATTAAAAAAACAGCAGACTATAAGTACTGGAGAGGATGTGGAGGAATGGGAACACTCATCCTCGGCTGGTGGGATTGTGGAATGGTCCAGCCACTGTGGAGGACACTTTGGCAGTTCCTCAAAAAAACTATAGATCTTCTGTATGATCCAGCAATTCCACTACTGGGTAAATACCCAGAAAAATTGAAAGCAAAGACATGAACAGATATATGCACAAAACTGTTGATAGAGGCATTGTTCACTATTGCCAAAAGTTGGAATCAACCCAGGTGCCCATCAACAGATGAATGGATAAAGAAAATGTGGTACATAGATACAATGGAATATTACTCAGCAGTAAGAAAGAATTTAGTGCTAACACACAGGATAACATGGATGAATCTTTAGGACCTTATGTTCAGTGAAGCAAGCCTGACATTGAAGGATGAACAATACATGACCTCATTGATATGGATTAAGGAAATTGAAAAGTCTCTGAGAACTATTGTCTGAAAGATAGGTTTACACAAAAGAGAAAGAGAAGAGAAAGTGGTGAGCCATCAGCCATACAGATGTAATGTATGGTAAATTGGTACAGTGTAGTTGCATATTGAAGGGATAGGACAGGTGAGCAGTGATATTATTGGGTTTGGTGGTGTAGGGTTGACAGGTAGGTAGATTGGAAAGGGTGGGTTAAAATATCCAGGATACTGGGGGGAGAGATGGGAGAGAGATGAGGTAAACACTTGGGATTGGTGGGTATGAGGTTGAAAGTACAGAGGTGGGAATGCTCTTATAGCAATTTGACAAGGAAGTGTCACTGGCTTAGGGTGTTTGTTGGGGGGGCATTTGGGACTTGGCGCATCTGGAGCAGGCTTCTAGGGAGTGTGTGAGTTTTCATCCAGGTATAATGTGTTATATCAGTGGGTGGAGATCCACACAATGAGTGGGAAGGACATGGACTCCCATCTTTGGGAGGATCGATTTGCTCAGAAATAGACAAGTGGATGTCTCTTAAGAGCAAGTACAGTTCCTAATAGGGTAGGACAAACCAGTGTGTCAAGGCCTCTTGTTGCATGCAACTATGAATCTTGTCATCCAATGAGTCAAGCCAGGGGATCATTATGGGCACCAGGGAGATGGGGAGGGAGGAACAGAATAGCTCAAACAGGGGGTATTTAGTATTCAGTGGAAATGTTCTTCATTATCTTATAGTGATGGACATAAGATACGGTAAATATCATCAAAATTTATAAAAGTGTACGGTCTAAAATGTAAACCGCACTGTAAACCATTGGCAATGTTTAGTAGCTATGTTTTACTATTTGTATATCAATTATAACAATGCTACCATCCACATACAAAAAGGTTTTAATATTGGGTGAGAAAGGGGGCGGTATATGAGTGTCTTGTATTCTGTGCGTGACTTTGCTGTGACCTAAAACTTCTTTGAAAATTAAATGAAAAATATTGAGACACTGGGGAATGAGAGGCAGAAGGTGCCATGGTACAGACTGGACCCCAGATATTGCAATGACAAAGAGAAAAATATCCAAAAAATAATTTTATTTTATTTTTTTCCCATTTTTTCAATATCCCAATCCTTAAATTTTACTTTATTTTTAGTTTTTTTTTTTAAGTTTTCATGTATTTTATCTCTTACATTTAAACTTATCATTATTATTTAATTTTCCTATTAATTGTATTTGGCTATTCTATTGGCTTCATCTTTAAGGAAGCTTTGGATCATAGAAGGGTTACAACTGGTGTGGGAGAGGATCGTTGGTGTAGGGTGTCAGGAATGGGGGGTGCATGGGAGGAAGTTCAACTGAAAATATATAAAAGGTATATAAATTTGTTCAAATGCTCATGGGGCATGGTCACAGTGGGAGGAGAATCACACAATAAAAGAGAATCCTGAATTCCCATCCTGGAGAGCTCTACCACATTCTCCAAGGGAGCAACTACAGTCCCCTAAGTGCAGGGGAAGTGTCTGGCAAAGGACGATGATCCACTGATGGGCTCTTGCTATTGATGACTAGCCTTACCAGTCTTTGATCTTGAAATTTAAACTTAGCCTATTGTTATGGGGTGCCTAAGGTTAGCCTCCTGAGAGCCTCCTTGTTGCTCAAATGTGGCCTTTCTCTAAGCCAAATGAGGGATTACTACCAAGTGCAAACTGGTTTTACGACTGGAAAAAGGCCACAAATAAAAGAAGGAAAAGGTAAATACAAGTGTGTTCATACGGCTAAGAGACTTCAAAGTGAGTCGTTAATTCATCCCAGAGGTAATGCTTATGCACATCTCAGTAAGACCTCATAGGCTTCCAATGTGGATATCACCTGAAATAGAGGTGCTCCTGAGGGCTCTGTAGAGATCCAGGTCCTATGTCATGATGGATAGCTCCGGAGCATGGTGCCTTATCAGTGGACCCTACTTTGGAATCTGTGCTCCTGAGAGTGACAGAGTTGGACTCAAATATGTCTTCCCTGAACATGGTCCATTTGTCCCTTCTATTCAAACCTATATGTGGTGCTGGAGTTTGTAGGAGTACTTCCAGAGACAGGAGTGTTTGGGCTATCCATGTGCCAGCTGGGCCAGAATCTCGGTGAAGTTGCAACTCCTATTCTACAGCTCAATATATTCACCCAGGACCCCTGGCGGGGACATGAAAATGGACATTCATCCCAGGGAATGGAAAGAGTTTGCAGCTGCAGGCAGGATAATCCCATCCATTTTATACATGGAATATAAGCCCCCTCTCAATTGGAGGTGGAGAGACATCACCATCCCAGACTGCTCAGGATTAGGGGAAGAACTATGGACTAGAATGGAGTTACAGGTATTCTGTTATAGACATAATGTGATTCAAATAATGGAAGAAATTACAACATTAATGTGGAGCCAGTGGCTACTGGAGACTCTGGGGGCAGGGAGAGGGAAAAGCAGTTGTAATACAGGGGCTATTTCAGGAATTGTGAATTATCCTGAGTGACATTGCAAGGAGAGATATAGGCCATTTTATATCATCAGATAGTGTGCGGAACTGTGTGGGAGAGAGTGTGGTCTACAATGTGAACTATGGACCTGCTTAAAAGCAAAGCCCCAGGATATGTATATCCATTGCAGGTGATGTGCCACACTAATGAAGGATGTTTATGTGAGAGCTTGTGTGAAGTGTGGGAGGTGGGAAATATGGGAATCCCTATAATTTTTGTGTAACATTTATGTTGTCTAAGTATATTTTAAAAATTAAAAAAAAATATTAAAAAGTAGTAATATTAACTATCATCCATAGTTTACATTATATGTATATTTTCATATATACCACCTGTAATTAACACCTTTTATTAAATGTTTCATGCATTTTTTATAATTTATAAAAGAATATTCTTGTACCTGCACTATTAATTATAGACATTTGTCTACAATACAGTTCTCAGTGTTATACCAAAAAAAAAAAAAAAAAAAAAAAATGGTGGAGAAGATACAACTCTAAAAGATCTTGGGAATTCAAACAGAAAGAATTTGCACATCAAAATATTGGTTATCCTGCCAGATTTTAGGAACATTCAAAGTTTGGATCAAGACCATTGGGGAGAACCACTCAGAATTTCCAGGTTTTTTCCTTCCTTATGAGGAAAAATGAAGTCAGGGTATACACTTGCTTATCACTAAAGAAGCTCCAGCCAAGCCCCTTATTTCCTTCAGGGAGAAAAGTCACTGTGGGTTAGGAGTGGAGTTACCTGAAGAGATATCAACTCATTCTGATAGAAGTGTTGGATTCCTCAGCAAAAGCACAACTCAGATGGAAAGACTGAGTAACATAAAGAGTAGACAGAACACGATCAGTTTCATAGCTTCACTAATGGATGTTAGTTCCTCATGATCAGAAGATCTCAATCCATGGCAAAGAAAATGAGATATTCTATGTGAAGCATTCCTCTCCTGTGTTTGTGTGCCATAGTGGAGAAATCCCGCTTCTTTCCCATGAGGGAGAGATATCCAACTGGGTGTAGCTGGATGTCAAACTGCCTCCATTGGATATTTACATATGCTCTGGACAAGAGGAGAAGGAATGTACCAGAAATCCCCTTACTACTAGGGGATTGTGTTTTATCCTGCCAGGCTGATACACCTGGTCCTGCACACAAGTTGTATTTTTGGGAAAGGTGGATTGCCAAATTAGGACTGTGCCTTACTGCAATCACAAACATAATTATTGCATTCTCTTTCTAGAGGTGACCTAGAGCTGTTGAGAGAACAAAACACCTGTGCTTCTTTTATTGAATTACTCTAATGAGCAGAATTGTTGTTGCTGTTGTTGCTGCTATTGCCATCAGAGAGAGAGTTCAGCTCATTCTTTCAACTTGAGCTTCATAGTCAGAAAGCCTGGATGTAATCTCTTACTAGACACACTGCTCAACTTCTCTGCAGAGGCACTTAAATTCCATGAATTCCTAGTAATAAGAAAATTCTACTATCACCATATATAGAACAATTATATCCCACTTGTTGAACTAGGAACTTTAAGAGATTACGTTCATGGCAACACAGAGAAATTACTACAAGTAATTCTGTCTGCCTCTGGAGCTTAGTTCCAGTGTTAGTTAAGTTAAACTTAACTTAGTTCAACATGTTTTATTTCCATAATTGTGTCAATAAGTTCTGTGAAACTTTTGGGAAAACAAAACACAAAAATAGATAAAAGATGTCTCACGCTTTTGTTTATTATACTCTCTGTGGAATGAGTCTTATTCTCTCACCTCTCTCAACACCCCCAAGTATCCCACAGCATAACACACCCAGAGACACATGCATCATACACAAACAGGCACATACACACAAGTACACATTTCTTTATTTGAAAAGAATCCAAAATTCCGAGGAAAAATAAACCTTCAAAACAAATCAAACAGAACTATGAATAACTAGTTGCAGTTAATTTTGTTCAGAATGGACAGAAAAACTTTCCCTAATATACCAGATGCTTCCATGTATTACAGGAAAAATAGCTAATTGTTAGATGCAGGAAAGGCTTTGAGAGATGTATCACAGAAAGAGGATTTCCTAACAATAAAGACAACTGTTACTTCCTCTATGGCTTTTTCCTATTTCTCTCTGGCTGTGGGAATAGAAACTCAATCAGGTAAACTGTGTAGAAGCAATGTGACAGTTCTGCAGATAAAAGACAACTACCTGGGCAGTGAGAAATGATGGGCATATGGGAACCAGGACACAGAGTGAGATTGGTTTACGTGATTCATAAGATGTCAGAGTAAGGGAAGATTGGAATAGTAGTACCGTTTTGATGCAGAAGAAAATAAATGTAAAACTATATTATAGAGTACATATATTTTCCTGGATTTTACTGCCACTAGGAGAAACACTTTTGGACATACCCTAAAATTTTTGTCCTTTCAGAACTCATTTATTTTATTATTAGTGCATGCTTCTAAAGACATAAGGGATGTTCTAAATATTTGAGAACAGTGTATGTCATCAAATAAAACCAGAATGAATTAAATTCAGTAAACATTTACTGTATTTAGTGTTAGGTACATTGCTAGAATAAAAATAAATAAAAAACAACAGCAACAACAACAACAACAATAAAATAGCATATAATTTTCTGCCTCAAGCAAATGGGGAAAACCCAGTTCATAAGGAAAAATGTTAGATTAGGGTATAACATGGTTTGAAATAGAATCAAGGTGCAGAAGGAGAGAAATATAAGAACAGGAAAGAAAAAGACAATAATTCTTAACTGTTGATAAGTCTACAAAATCCTACTGAATAAAATAATGAAAGAAAATTTTGAAGTGTATTGTAGACATGCACCTGCAAGTATACATTATAGGATATCCTTAGCAGAGGAGATAACAGAAAGAACTCCACAGATTTGAAAGATTGTGGAGTGTGTTTGAAGAATGTAGAAGTATCCAGTGTTACTAGTCTAAAGCATAAAAGCAAAGAAAAACAAATACAGGAATGTGGGGAAAGGCCTAAATATGAGTCTCTATTATGCCATATTTCATCTAACATTTTGCATGTATGAGTTAACATAATATTACCACATCACTATAAGAATAATATTACCACATTTTCATAGAGTACTAAAAAATGGATTCTCAGAAAATTGAAGCAAATAGACAAGACCCTGAGTAAAAATGCACAGCCAATATCTGACCAACATTTGCCTGACACCAAAGTCTATTATTGTTCTGAAACATAATGTTTTATCACAATGTAGTAAGATTAAGCTTAGCAAATTAGAATTGGGGCAATTTTAGGAGATTTTAGATTAAGAGGGTGAAGGGTAAATTTTATTCTATGGAACATATTCTCCAGGTAATTTTTTTATTTAAATCTGAGTGACTTGATCAATGATGTGCTTTAGGAAGACATTTCTTGCATTCTTCAAATACAAGTGGTCAGGACTTGAACCAATTAGACACTTTAGTGTGCAGATTCCAAGAAAAATAACAGTAATTTGTGTCCTTGGTTCATATAAAGTCAGGGGTCATTTAGTGTAACACCTCAAAGAGAATTCTTTCTAAAATTTCTCTGACAACAAGCCTAGAGACATAAAATAGAAAGCACAATGAATATCACATTATTTACTTTAATTCTGAAGGTGCCATTTGAGACCATACCTTTTGCAAGACAATACATGTCTCTGCATTTCTCAGGGTATAGATAAGAAGGTTCAGCATGGGTGCAAACACAATGTAAAAGAGAGAGATTTCCATCTCATGTATTTCATTATTAGCAGGTAGAACACACATAAAGATGCAGGGCACAAAAAACAAACCTACAACCATCATGTGAGAGCTACATGTTGAGAGAACTTTGTGTGGTCCTGCAGAGGTATGGGTCCTATGATGGTAGAGTATGAGCATGTAGGAAGCCAAAAGGACAAGAAAAACTACACCTATAACCATCCTTGAATTGAAAATAGCTAAGATATTAAAGACATAAATATCTTTACAGGTCAGTTCCAAAAGAGGCTTCACATCACACATGTAGTCATCAATCTGATTAGGGTCACAGAAAGGTGAATAGAGAACCATAAGCACTCAAGCAATAGTGTATCAAATGGCCAAGACCCAGGCCATCAGGACCAGTATGTTACACCTCTGCTGGTTCATGATGACCATGTAGTGCAGGGGCTTGACAATGGCAACATAGCAGCCAAAAGCCATGGACACCAAGATTAATATTTCTATACCTCCCAGAAAGTGAAAAATGAAGAGCTAGTGATACAGTTGTTATAAGAAACAGTTTTTTTCTTTGCACCTAAGTCTCTGATTAGCCAGGGAACCACAGTGGAGGTGTAGAAATGGTCAGTGATAGATAGGTGGCAGAAAAAGTAGTACAATGGTTGTTGGATTAGATGGCTACAAGTGATGGCGAGGAAGATTATGAAGTTCTGCATTAAGACTCTCAAGTAACAGAGCAGGAACAAGAAACAGAACATAGCTCTATCTTCCTATTCCTAAATTCAGTGACAGTGACATTGACATGATTTTCCATGATGTTAATGTGCATCCAGCAACCACATAATCAACTTAATTTATCAGTAATGATGCAGAACACAATATTAAATATTTAATAGATTTGTTAACATTTGGATAGATTTATTAATTGAATGATAATATACATCATAACAGATTGACAAGATTAAGCTTTTAATTCCTTTTAGATTAAAGTCATCATTACCATAAGAAATGATTTTTAAAAAGAACATAATTTACTTCTGGAAGTTTTATAATTACATTTCATCTATTTATCTCCCATGTCAACCCAATGTTTAAGGGCATACTCTTCTTAAAATCATTTGTCATAAGGGATAATAGAAGCAGAGGAGGGTTCATTAATTATATAAAGTCATTAACATATTAAGTAGTAGAACAAAGATATGAACCTGTATCTGAAGCAAGATTCCACACATTTCAAAGTTATGCTACATTTCACAGACAAGAGGAATTCCGTTTTTTTGGTTTCCCATCTCTGTAAAAGAAAAGAGGTCTTTCTCTATTTGTGCCACTAAATATATAATTTAAGCAACTACCTTCCATTCTCCGTACTACATAGATTTGATCTAAATCTAAATCTCACACTAACATTCCACATATCCACAGTAACTAAATATTTATTCTTGAAATAAAAATAAAGTCAAGGATCTTAATCAAAACATAGATATACTGTGCATTATTTGGTAATATTTAGCATGTTTGCTTGAAGTCCATTCAGAACATTGAAAGGCTGGAAATAGGGAACTAGAGGAAGACATTGATGGGTATCTGAATATAGGAAACAGATATCATTATATAAAAGCATCATCTTTCTCCTAATTGCATTAAAGGCACATTTTAGAGACGGCTGTTAATAAATTAGAAACACATTAGAAGATTCATTGTTTTTTTTCTGGCTATTTTGAAGGAACTAAAGAATTTAAAGCATGATCTGCATATTTGAACACACATTTCGAAAAGTGCAGACATTTAGATGTATTGTGTCTGGGGGGAGGGAGCTAATATGTTTACATTGAAACCTTCACCTTCACCTCCATGCAAATGTCCTCAGCAAATAAATGGCTTGCCCATAAGACTTGTAGTTTTGAAGAAATTGTTGTTTTATAATAGCATCAGTGAAGGTACAGTATGATTTACTCTAAGGATCAGAGGATAAGGATTCTGACTTGAATGTCATGCTAATTTCTATCAGTAACACTGGGCAATTCATTTTCTGATTTTCTTTACTTGAAAATAGAACTGATGATACAGGAAAAAGAAATGAAGTTCATATAAAGTATATTAAGGGCTTATAATTCTAACTTAATTCAATGCAACAGAGTAGTTCTCCTGAAAGTGTTTTGGAGAAGACCAAACTGTTTTATAAGGAAGTGGTTATCAGCATTTTTATCAGTTTTTTTTTTTTTCCAAAGAATATTGTTCTAACACAGGTGACATATAGAAAGATCAGATAAAACACCTATTAAGTATGAGCAAAGATCATGGGAGATGGTAAAATTTATTCTTGGTTCAAAATACAATTTAACAAAGCATTTTATAAATTAAGAAACTATTGGTTCTGGGAGCTGAGTTAAGGGCTAGTAATAGGAAAATATAGTACTGGCATACACAGATGTTGAAAAAGTAGAAAATGAATTTTATATATTGTGTAAAGGCATAGCTGGCTTAATGGGCAAGGGGAATTGCGCCTATTTCCTAGGAAGGAATGCCTGAAAAGATAGAGAAAAATTATGTGGGATGTTGTGGGAGATATGGGAGGTGGGGTACATGGGAATCCCTATATTTTTTTGTGTAGCATTTATGTAATCTATGTATCTTTTTTTTAAAAAAAGAACAAGGGAGAAAGAAAAAAGAAGCAGAACCAAAAACTAATGTCTACTAGAATATAGATAAGGCAGAGTCTTTGGTTTATGACACACAGATTCCAAAAGCTACTACAAAATGTCTTTGAATCTATGAGCTAAGATAACATTGATAAGGAAGTGAGATGGGTGGTCATTTTTTTTTTCCTTACATTTCTCAATTAAATGTAATGGATACATGTAAAAAATTTTTTAAATCAAACAATATATTACACAATATATTTGGTTCATAGTAACACATTCATACAGTATTTGTCCTTTTGTGTCTGGCTTGCTTCACTCAACATAATGTCCTCCAGGTTCATCCATGTTGTCATATGCTTTATGACTTCATTTCTTCTTACAGCTGCATAATATTCCATCGTGTGAATAGACAAGTTTGTTTATCCATTCATCTGTTGATGGACACCTGGGTTGTTTCCAACTTTTGGCAATGGTGAATAATGTGGCTATGAACATCGTTGTACAGATGTCTGTTAGTGTCACTGCTCTCAGTTCTTCTGGGTATATACCCAGTAGTGGTATTGCAGGGTCACATGGCAAGCCTATATTCAACTTCTTTAGGAACTGCCAAACAGTCCTCCATAGTGGTGGTACCATCCTGCATTCCCACCAACAGTGAAGAAGTGCTCCTATCTCTCCACATCCTCTCCAACACTTGTAGTTCTCTGTCTTTTTAATAGTGGCCATTCTGATAGGTGTGAAATGATATCTCATTGTAGTTTTGATTTGCATTTCCCTAATCATGAGTGATGTTGAGGATTTCTTCATGTGTATTTTTGCCATTTGTATTTCTTCTTCGGAGAAATGTCTATTCAAATCTTTGGCCCATTTTTTAATTGAGTCATTTGTCTTTTTATTGTTGATTTGTAACATCTCTTTATATATCCTGGATATTAAACCCTTATCAGATATGTGATTTCCATATATTTTTTTCCCATTGAGTTGGCTGCCTTTTCACCCTTCTGACAAAGTCCTGTGAGGTGCAAAAGTGTTTAATTTTGAGGAGGTCCCATTTATCTACTTTTTCTTTTGTTGCACGTGCTTTGGGTGTAAGGTCCAAGAAACCACCACCTACTACAAGGTCTTGAAGATGTTTCCCTACATTTTATTCTAGTAGTTTTATGGTCTTGGCTTTTATATTTAGATCTTTGATCCATTTTGAGTTGATTCTTGTATAGGGGGTGAATTAGGGGTCCTCTTTCATTCTTTTGGTTATAGATATCCAGTTCTCCCAACACCATTTGTTGAAGAGACTGTTTTTTCCCATCAGCATGGGCTTGGTAGGTTTGTCAAAAACCAGTGGACTGTATAGGTGGATTCTCAATTCTATTCCACTGATCGATATGTCTATCTTTATGCCAGTACCATGCTGTTTTGACCACTGTAGCTTTGTAATATGTTTCAAGGTCAGGCAGTGAAATTCCTCCCACATTGCTCTTCTTTTTTAGAATACTTTTGGCTATTCGGGAGCACTTACCCTTCCAGATGAATTTGGTAATTGCCTTCTCTAATTCTGTAAAGAAAGCTGTTGGGATTTTGATTGGTCTTGCATTGAATCTATAAATCAGTTTGGGCAAGATTGACATCTTCACGATATTTATTCTTCCAATCCATGAACACGGAATGTCTTTCCATTAGTTTAGGTCTTTTTAAATTCCTTTTAGCATTGTTTTGTAGTTTTCTGCATATAGGTCCTGTACTTCCTTGGTTAAATTAACTCCTAGGTATTTGAGTCTTTTTGTTGCTATTGAAAATGGAATTTTCCACCTGATTTCCTCCTCAGATTGTTCAGTACTAGTCTACAAAAGCATTACTGATTTTTGCGTGTTGATCATATATCCTGCAACTTTGCTGAACTCATTTATTAGTTCAAGTAGCTTTGTTGTGGGTACTTCAGGGTTTTCTAAATACAGGATCATGTCATCCGCAAACAGTGAGAGTTTTACTTCCTCTTTTCCTATTTGGACGCCTTTAATTTTTTTGTCTTGTCTAATTGCCCTCGCTAGAACTTCTCGTACAATGTTGAATAACAATGGTGACAGTGGGCATCCTTCTTTTTTTCCTGATCTTAGGGGGAAAGCTTTCAACCTTTCCATATTGAGTATGATGTTGGCTGTGGGTGTGAGGTCCAAGAAACCACCACCTACTACAAGGTCTTGAAGATGTTTCCCTACATTTTATTCTAGTAGTTTTATGGTCTTGGCTTTTATATTTAGATCTTTGATCCATTTTGAGTTGATTCTTGTATAGGGGGTGAAATAGGGGTCCTTTCATATATGCCTTTTATCATATTGAGGAATTTTCCTTTTATTCCTATCTTTTGAAGTATTTTTATCAAAAAAGGATGTTGGATTTTGTCAAATGCCTTTTCTGCATCTATTGAGATGATCATGTGGTTTTTTTTCCTTCAATTTGTTAATGTGGTGTATTACATTGATTGATTTTCTTATGTTGAACCAGCCTTGCATGCCAGGAATAAATCCCACTTGATCGTGATGTATAAGTCTTTTGATCTGCTGTTGGATTTGATTTGCAAATATTTTGTTGAGAATTTTTGCATCTATGTTCATGAGAGATTGGTCTGTAATTTTCTTTCCTTGTGGAATCTTTATCTGGCTTTGGTATTAGAGTGATGTTGGCTTCATAAAATGTGTTGGGTAATTTTCCCTCCTTTTCAATTTTTTGGAAGAGTTTAAACAGGATTGGTGTTAATTCTTTTAGAAATTCTTGGTAGAATTCACCTGTGAAGCCATCTGGTCCTGGACTTTTCTTTGCTGGGAGATTTTTGATGACGGATTCAATCTCCTTAATTGTGATTGCTTTGTTAAGTTCTTATATTTCTTGTTGTGTTAGTGTAGGTTGGTTATGAGTTTCTAGAAATTTGTCCATTTCATCCAGGTTGTCGAGTTTGTTGGCATATAGTTTCTCATAATATCCTCTTATTATTCTTTTTATTTCTGTGAGGTCATTTGTAATTTCCCCCCTTTCATTTCTGATTGAATTTATTTGCATCTTCTCTCTTTTTTTCTTTGTTAATCTAGCGAGGGGTTTGTCAATTTTATTGATCTTCTCAAAGAACCAGCTTTTGGTTTTGTTGATTTTCTCTATTGCTTTTCTGTTCTCATTTTCATTTATTTCCACTCTAATCTTTATTATTTCTTTCCTTCTTTTTGCTTTGGGATTCGTTTGCTGTTGTTTTTCTAGTTTCTCATATTGTTCAGTTAAATCTTTGAGTTTAGCTCTTTCTTGTTTCTTAATATTGGCATTTAGAGCTATAAATTTCCTTCTCAAGACTGCCTTTGCTGTATCCCATAAGTTTTGATATGTTGTGTTTTCATTTTCATTTGTCTCAATATATTTACTGATTTCACTTGCAATTTCTTCTTTGACCTACTGAATATTTAGGAGTGTGTTGTTCAGTCTCCACACATTTGCAAATTTACTTTTTTCCTGTGTGTTATTGATTTCTAGTTTCATTCCATTATGATCTGAGAAGGTGCTTTGTATAATTTCAATCTTTTTATATTTATTGAGACCTGTATTGTGACCTAAATGTGGTCTATCCTGGAGAAAGATCCATGGACACTTGAGAAGAATGTATAACCCACTGAGTTTGGATGCAGTGTTCTCTATATATCTGTTAGGTCTAACTTGTTTATCATATTGTTCAAGTTCTCTGTTTCCTTGTTGATCTTCTGTCTAGTTGTTCCATCTAATGATGTGAGAGGGGTGTTGAAGTCTCCGACAATTATTGTACAAATGTCTATTTCTCCCTACAGTTTTGCCAGAGTTTGTCTCATATATTTTGGGGCACCCTGGTTAGGTGCGTAGATATTTATGACTGTTATATCTTCCTGGAGGATCGTCCCTTTTATTAATATATAATGGCCTTCTGCATCTCTTATCACTTTTTTGCATTTGAAGTATGTTTTGTCTGATATTAGTATAGCCACCCCTGCTCTTTTCTGTTTACTATTCGCATGGAGTATCTTTTTCCAACCTTTTGCTTTCAGCCGGCTTGTATCCTTGTGTCTGAGGTGAGTTTCTTGTAAGCAGCATATGGATGGCTCATGTTTTTTTATCCATTCGGTCGGCCTGTATCTTTTGATTGGGGTATTTAATCCATTCACATTCAATGATATTACTGAAAATGCACTATTTATTTCCTCCATTTTATTCTTTGGTTTTCATAAGTCATCTTATTTTTGTCTCTCTTTTTACTCATTTGTTTATCTTTTCTGCTTTTCTGTCTTCTATACTCTCCTCCAAGCCTCTCTCTCCTGTCTTTTTTTTCAGGTTCTAAGACTTCCTTTAATATTTCCTGCAAAGGTGTATTCTTTTTTGCAAACTCTCTTAGTTTCTGTTTGTTTGTGAATACTTTATATTCACCTTCATATTTGAAGGACAGTTTTGCTGGATAAAGAATTCTCGGCTGGCAGTTTTTCTCTTTCAGTTTCCTAATTGTGTCATACCACTGTCTTCTTGCCTCCATGGTTTCTGAAGAGAAATCTGCACTAAGTCTTACTGGACATCCTTTGTACGTGATCGTTTGCTTCTCTCTTGCTGTTCTGAGAATTTTCTCTTTATCATTTACATGTGACATTCTGAATAATATGTGTCTTGGCATAGGTCTATTTAGATTTATTCTTATTGGGGTACGGTGTGCTTCTTGGACATGTAAGTTCATTTCTTTCGTGAGAGTTGGGAAATTTTCAGCTATTATTTCCTCACATACTCTTTCTGCCCCTTTTCCTTTCTCTTCTCCTTCTGGAACTCCCATGACCCATATGTTCTTGCGTTTTGTGTTGTCATTCAACTCTCTGAGCCCCTGCTCAATTTTTTCCATTCTTTTCTCTCTCTCTTCTTTTCTCTCTTAAATTTTAGCTGCTCTGTCTTCAGTATCACTTATTCTTTCTTCTATCATTTTGAGTCTGTTGTTGTATGCTTCAAATGTATTTTTGACTTCACGTATTGTGTCTTTCATTCCCATGAACTCGGTTACTTTTCTGTTCAGTGTTTCAAATTCTTCTTTGCGTTCGCTCAATGACTTCTTGATGTCATTGATCTCTTTAACTATATTCTCTTTCATCTCATTAATTTGATTTTTGAAATTTGTACTCATCTCACTGATTAGTTCTCTCTAATTCTGCATCTCTTCTGGGACTTGCTGTATTCCTTTTCTTGGGCCATATCTTCTATTTTCTTAGTATGGCTTGTAATCTTTTGCTGGTGCTTAGGCATCTGGTTAGTTTGTATTTTACTTAGATGCTCTATCTCTTTCTCTTTTATGGGGTTTTAGTGGCAGGAGGCTGTGAGTTACCACAGCTCTGATTTTTTGCTCAACCTTGATTGTTAGGATTGTTCTGCTGGTTGCTCAAAACTGGGCACTGGACCCAGTAATTGGTTGTAGAATCATTTCCTAGGGCCTTGGGCAGGGAGGCTATAGAGGCCAGGAAAAGCCTCTCTTACTTATTAATTTTCTTATGTGCACTTCCTTGGTCTGCCAGGAGATGGCGCTTGTTGGCAGCTCTCAATTCAATGCCTGGTCGGAGCATATTTGTTGTGACACAGGCCAGATCAATGTGATAGAGCTTCCTGTCTGGGGGCTAAGAGCCCTGTGATTCAAACTTTCTGAGACAGTTCTCCAGACTTCTCTCATAGTGCCCCCCTTTTCCCAGCTAGGAAATATTTCCACTCCCCTCTGAATCCTCAACAATCAGTCCCTGTTAGTAAAGGAAGAGATTGGGTGGTTTGTATATCTTTAGCCCCTTGCAGGCTCCAAGGCTAACAATGGTGCCGCCCCATCCAGCCTGGAAGGGCTCTCAGGACAGGGTAGACCAAACCTGGGAGTCCAAAGCAGGGTAAGCCCCAGGCTCTCTCTCCCCTCTCCTATGGAATCCTCAACAATTAGTCCAGGCTAGAAGAGAGGGAGGTTGGGAGGGTCGGATTTCTCCAGTCCTTTCTAGGCTCCCAGGGCAAACCGCCGTGTGGAAGGGTCCGTGGGGCTCTGCAGCCCAAATTTCAGGTCAGAACCTGAGTCAGCCTAAGGTTGTGTCCCTCTCTCTCCCCTTTCCGGGACTGGCAGATCCCTGAAGCCCCCTTTGTCTGTGGTTGCAGGCCCAGAGGCCCAAGACTTCTGAAGAGTGTGGGGTAGGGTGCCGGCAGCAGCAGAAGCTGCTACTTGCAACTCACGGTTCTGTTATCGTGATTTCCCTCTTCTGTCCCTCTCTCCTCTGGGTGGTGTGCAGCCTTCACCTGCTGTCCTAAACCCTAGAAGATCTTTTGGGTGGTCATTTTTGCTGTTCTTTCTCTGTGGAGTGCTCTTTTTTTTTTTTTATTTTTTTTAAAAAAGGTACTTAAATTACATAAATGTTATACAAAAATATAAGGATTCCATACGCCCCACCTCCCACATCTCCCACAACCTCCCACATAAACATTCTTCATTAGTGTGGCACATTCATTGCAGTTGATAAACACATCTAGGGTTTTGCTTTTAAGCATGGTCCATAGTTCACATTGTAGACCACATTCTCTCCCACACAGTTCTGCATGTTATATGATGATATAAAATGGCCTATATCTGTCATGCAATGTACTCAGGACAATTTCCAAGTCCTGAAAGAGCCCCTGTATTACAACTGCTTTTCCCTCTCCCTGCCCCCAGAGCTTCCAGTGGCCACTGGCTCCACATTAATGTTGTAACTTTTTCCATTGCTTGAGTCAAAATATGTTTGTAGCAGAATACCTGTAAGTCTGCTCTGGTCCATAGCTCTTCCCCCCATCCTGAGGAGTCTGGGATGGTGATGTCCATTCCACCTCCAATTGAGAGGGGGCTTATATCCTAAGGGGAAGATGGATAGGATTACCCTGCCTGCAACTACAGACTCTCTCCATTCCCTAAAACCTGTTCTCTATGTGTGTAGGAATATTTGAAGAAATAATGGTAGAAAATATCCCAACCCTAATGAAGGACATAGAGATCCTTGTCCAAGAAGTAAAACCTACTCCCTTCCAAATAAATCTGGATATACCAACTCTGAGACATATAGTAATCATAATGTCAAATACCAAAGATAAATAGAAAATTCTGAGAGCAGCAAGAGAAAACATTGCATATCAAATACAGGATACCCAATAAATTAAGTGCTAATTTCTCATCAGAAACCATGCAGGCAAGATGGCAGTGGTAGGATATATTTAAGGTACTGCAAAAGAAAAACTTCCAGCCAAGAATCTTATATCTGACAACATTGCCTTTTTTAAAAAAGGGCAAAAACAAGTATTAATGAGTTATTAATCCTCCTGGCTGCCAGAAAGAGCTTCCCTCCCCCACCCCTGAGATATTAAGTGAGGGTATAACTCCTGACAAACTGTATCTGAGAGTAGAGCAGATGTCAACCTCCATGGGAAGTGCGCTAAGTCATCTAGGAGTGTACTGGAAAGACAGGGAAGTCAGGAATAATTGGGGGTTCCTTACCTCAATGACTGGAAGGGGCACACATATCTGGCCACCAGGGTAGACAGACTAGGTGAAGACCCTGGCCCCTGCTCTAAATGGGAGTGTGATGGCAGATTACCTGAAAGAAGGAAGTGTTAGGGAGAGTGGAGAGAGATTATTTTGCAGTGAGTTTAGCCAGCTCGGCCTCCCTGGAATATTAGAAGGGACCCCGACTCCACAAGGAGAGGGGAGGGGGATCATCTCAGCCTAGCAGTCATACTCAGCCACCTAGGTAAAGAGACAAATTACATCAGTGAGGAGCAGAAACAGGTGGAGATCAGCACCATTCCAGCTGATTGCAGGGGATCTAACTTGCCCAAGGGAAAAGGGCAGATAGCTTTTTGAATGGCTAATCAACTCAAGGACCCAGAATAGCTCAGTAGGAGAATTCCTGCCTAACATATATGAGGTCCCTCATTCAATTCTTGGCTATTCCTTGAGAAGAGATCCACCATATTATCAGGCATCCTGCTGAAACTTTATGACACGGAACATATAGACATTTCCTTTGTATTAGCTTTAATTGGATCTCTTATTTTTTTTTTTGAAATAAAAGTTCATTTTCTTTTATTTCCCTTTCTTTACTCACTAAAACCCAATTCAAAACCTGCAGCAGGTGTATCTTCTTTGTATATGTCTCTCTCTCCATATATTTTCTCTTTTTACTTTTTTCTTTCTCTCTTCTGTTTTCTTTCCCCTCTTCTCACCATTCCAGCATTTTAATTCATTCCATATATTTGTTTCTCTATTTTGTTTCTTGTTTCATTGTTTCAATTCCACTTTACCTAATTTTATTCCTCTGTGCTTCTTACTCATGTCAATGTTTCCATTTCCTGGATCTTGTAG
Source organism: Tolypeutes matacus (assembly GCA_026826555.1). Taxonomy (NCBI): domain Eukaryota; kingdom Metazoa; phylum Chordata; class Mammalia; order Cingulata; family Chlamyphoridae; genus Tolypeutes; species Tolypeutes matacus. Next base: position 1,943,561 of record JAKSZT010053795.1, read on the forward strand.
GTTTGCTCTCCTACCCCTTTCTAACACCATTACTATTATTCTTTTTGTCTTCCTACATATTTCCTTTTATCTGGTCCTAGTTTTTTTTTTTTTTTTCTTTCTTTCTTTCTTTCAAAGGAACATAGGCAGATCTCACTCTCAAAAAAAAAAACAAAAAAACAAAAAAACAGCTGAGTGGGGGCAAGATCCTATCTGAGTGAGCTGTTTTGGGAACCCACAGAGGAGGAGGTTTCAGGGCATCAATCTGGAGGGAGCTGGATGAAGAGATAAATTTCTCAAAGTGATGCTGGCTTGATTCTTGGTTACTGTGTTTCCTCTTCCTTGATTTTCCCTTTTCTGCCTATACTGATTTTGTATCCCAAGGCTATCTCTTTTCCTTCCCTTATCATTGTATCTTCTGCTTTCTGCTGTTCTTCTTACATTCCACCTCTCTTTATTTAGTCCCCAAATTTTTGGGTTTTTATTACTACCTTATCTATCCTGCTTTCTTAGTTTTATTACCTTTTTTTTTCTTTTTGTCTGTTCTTTTCTCTTTCTCTCCTCATCATACTGACCTTTAAATTCATTCTATATATTTTTTCGCTATTTTATTTCCCAATGATGGCACCCCACTTTTCTACCTATTACTCAACAATGCTTACATGAGTTAAATATTCATTTTCCAAGCGTTTAAAGGATTATTCTTCTAACAATTACTATTATTATTACTATTAACCTTTTACTTTTCTTACCTCTTTAGCTTTCTCTGGCCATAATTTTTTTCCACCAAGAGAATATAGACAACAGCAACAAAATAGAATAAGAACAACACAATGTCAGAAACAAAACTTAACACACACAAAACAACAATTAAATAAAACCATAGAGAAAAGAGAGAAACTAATCAACTGAATAAACCCATCAAGATAAAAGATAACCAGATGGCAACAAAATAATTACAAACCATACTAAGAAACAGGAAGACATGGCACAGTTCAATGAACAAACAAAAAACCAGGAAGAGGTGGAGAACATTGAATAACTAATCAAAGCTATCCAAACAAATATCATGGAACAAGTTAATGAAGGGAAGGAAGAGATTAAGGATTTAAGAATACACTGGGAGAACATACTGAAGAAATTGTAAACAAACATAAAAAGATAATCAATATGATGGTGATGAATGGCACAATCCAACAAATCCAAAAGACACTGAAGACTTTAGATTTGAACAGGCAGAGGAAAGAGTTAGTGATGTGGAAGACAGTACATATGAAATCAAAGAGATAGTAGAAAAAATAGATTAAAAGATTGAAAAAAATGCAGCAGTGATTAGAGAACTGAATGGCAATACAAAACACACAAACATACACATTATAAACACCCTAGAGGGTAAGGAGAAGGGAAAGGGGACAGAAGGAATGTTGGAGGAAATAATGGCTGAAAGCTTCCCATTCCTATTGAGGGAGATGGATGTACAAGTACAGAAAATGCAGTGCACCCCAAACAATATAAATCCGAACAGGCCTACACCGAGACATATACTCATGGAGCTATCCAATGCTTAAGTCAAAGAAAAAACTGGAAGCAGGAAGAGAAAATGGAGCTATCACATACAAGGGAAGCTCAATATCATTAAGTGCTGATTTCTTGTCTGAAACCATGGAGGCAAAAAGGCAGTGGTATGACACAGTTAAGGTACTAAAAGAAAAAACTTCTAACCAAGAATTCTCTATCCAGCAAACCTGGCATTCAAACATGAGGGAGAGTTCAAAATACTCACAGATAAACAGAAATTAAGAGAGTATGTCAATAAGAAATCTGCACTTCAAGAAATATTGAAGGGAGTTCTTCACATTGAAAGGAAAAAAACAAGAGAGAGAGAGTTGGAGGAGAGTGAAAGAACAACTAAAAAGACAAAAAGAGAAATAAAAATAACATATGACATACATACACCCAAAGAAAATAGGGCTAATTTAAGAAATTATTTGAGGGTAATAATAATGAATGTTAAAGGATTAAACTCAACAGTCAAGAGACACAGATATGCTGTCTACAAGAAATCCACTTTAGATTCAGGGATACAAGGAGGCTGAATGTGAATGGTAGGAAAACACTCTTATAAGCAAACAGTAGCCAAAAAAGGGCAGGAGAATCTATACTAATATTGGACAAAATAGACTTTAAATGCATAACAATTCTAAGAGACAAAGACATACACTATATATTAGTGAAATGGGTAATGGTTCAAGAAGAAAGAACATTCATAAACATTTACACACTTAAAAGGGTGCCTCAAAATACATGAGGCAAACACTGGAAATACTAAGTGTAGAAATAGATGCCTCTACAATTATATTGGGGGACTTTAATATACTATTATCACCATTAGACAGAAAATCTCAACAAGAATCAATAAAGAAACAAAGACTTTAGTTAATATATTAGAGGATCTGGACCTAATAGACATATACAGAATAATAAATACAAATATATCAGTATACACATTCTTCTCGTGTGCACATGGATCATAGTCCAAGAGAGACCACTTGCTAGGCTGCAGAAAAATCTCAATGAATTCAGAAAGATGGAGATTATAAAAAGCAATTTCTCTGACCACAATGGAATGAAATTGGAAATCAGTAAGGGCAAGAGAACCAGATTAGGCACAAAGATATGGAAGTTAAACAACACATTCTTAGACAAACAGTGGTCAAGAATTGAATCTCAAAAGAAATCACTAACTACAATGAAATGAATGAAAATGACAACACAACATATCAACACCTATGGAATGCAGCTAAAGCTGTACCGAGAGAAATTCATAGCCATAAATGCATATATCAAAAAGAAAGAGCTAAAATCAAAGATCTAAATGGACACCTGGAGGAATTGGAAAAACAAAAACAAACTAACCCCAAAGGAAGTAGAAAGATGGAAATAACAAAGATTGGAGCAACAGTAAAGAAAACACTGAAAAATAATAAACAAAACCAAAAGCTGGTTCTTCAAGAAGATCAATAAAATTGACAAACCGTTAGGCCGAATAAAAAAGAGAAAAAGAGAGCAGGTGCAAATATACAAATTAAGAAATATGGAAGAAGATATCACCACTGACCCCTCATAAATAAAGCATATCAAAGAGGATACTTTGAAAAATTATATGCCATCAAGATTGATGATTTAGAGGAAATGGGCAAATTCCTAGAAACTCACAAGCAGTGTACATTGATGAAAGAAGAATTGATGATCTTAACAGACCAATTATAAGTAAAGAGATAGAATTAATCATCAAAAACCTCCCAATTAAGAAGAGCCCAGGCTCAGAGGGCTTCACAGGTGAATTCTACCAAACATTCCAGAAAGAAATAACGCTAATCCTGCTTAAGCTCTTCCAAAAAAAATAGAAGTAGAAGTAACACTGCCTAACTCATCTTATGATGCCAACATTACCCTAATATGAAAGCAAAACAAAGATGCCAAAAGAAAGGAAAATTACAGACCAATATTTCTAATGAACTTAGATGCTAAAATCCTCAACAAAATACTTGCTAATCATATTCAATAACATATGAAACGAATTATCCACCATGACCAACTGGATTTTATCCTGGGTATGCAAGGATGGTTCAACACAAAAAAATCAATCAATGTAATATACCACAAAAACAAATTGAAAGAAAAAAATCACGTGATTAAGTCTATTGATGCAGAAAAAGCATTCAACAAAATACAGCACCCTTTCTTGATAAAACCACTGCAAAAGATAGGAATAGAAAGAAACATTCTGAACTTGATAAATGGTAAGTATGAAAAAACCACAGCTAACATCACCTTCAATGGTGAAATCCTAAAAGCTTTCCCTCTAAGATCAGGAATAGAACAAGGATGCCCACTATCACTGTTCCTATCAATATTATCTTAGAAGTACTTGCTTGAGCACTGAGGCAAGAAAAGATATAAAAACCATACAAATTCAAAAGGAAAAAGGAAAAAGTTCACTATTTGCAGATGGCATGATCTTATATATAGAAAGCCCTGAGAAATCTACAACAAAGCTTCTAGAACTTATGAATGAGTTCAGTAAAGTCACAGGCTATTAAATCAATGCTCAAAACTGAGTAGCACTTCCGTACACCAATAACAAGCAATCTGAGGAGGAAATCAAGAAAAAAAAAATAGCATTTACAATAGCAGCTAAAATAATCAAATACCTAGGAATAAATTTACCTAAATATGTAAAGGACTTATATACAAAAAACTAAAAAAACTGTTAAAGGGAATCAAAGAAGACTTTTTTAAAAAATGGAAGAATATTCCCTGTCATGAATAGGAAGAATAAACATCATTAAGATGTCTATTCTACCCAAACTAATCTACAGATTTAATGCAATCCCAATAAAAACCAACCTAGCATTTTTTAATGAATTGGAAAAATTAACTACAAAATTTATTTGGAAGGGTAAGAAGCCCCAAATCTCCAAAGACATATTGAAAAAGAAAAATGAAATTGGAGGTATCACACTACCTGACTTTAAAAAATACTACAAAGCTACAGTGGTTAAAACTGCATGGTATTGGCACAGGGATAGACATACCGACCAAGCAACCGAATTGAGAGTTCTGATATTGATCCTCTCAAATACAGTCATCTGATATTAGACAAGGCCACTAATCCCACTCAACTGGGAGAGAATGGCCTCTTCAACAAATGGTGCTTGGGCAACTGGATATCCATATACAAAAGAAAGAGAGAGGAAAACCATCTCACACCTTACTCAAAAATCAACTCAAGATGGATCAAAGATATATATATATAAGATATATAAAAAACAAGACCATGAAGACCTTGGAAGATAATGTAGGGAAGCATCTACAGGACCTTGTAACAGGTAATGGTTTCATGAAATTCACAACCAAACACAAGCAGCATACACACACACACACACACACACACAAAGGGGATCTCCTCAAAATTAAAAACAATTGCCCCTCAAGGACTTTATCAAGAAAGTAAAAAAGCAGCCTACCCAATGGGAGAAAACATTTGCCAACCGTGTATGTGATAGGAGTCTAAAATCCAGCATAAATAAAGAAATTCTTCACCTCACAAATATAAAGACAAACCACCCATTTAAAAAAATGGACAAGTGACCTGAAAAGACACTTCTCCAAGGCAGAAATACAAATGTCTAAAAAGCACATGAAAAGATGCTCCACGTCAGTAGTTATTAGGAAAATGCAAATCAAAATTATAATGAGATACTGTCTTACATCCATTAGAATGGCAGCTGTATATATATATAAAACAGAGGAATGGGAACCCTCATCCACTGCTGGTGGGAATGTAGAATGGTCCAGCCATTGTGGAAGAGAGTTTGGCAGTTCCTCAAAAAACCATAGAACTTCCATATGATCGAGCAATTCCCCTGCTGAGTATATATCCAGAAGAACTGAAAGCTAAGACATGAACAGATATATGCACATCAATGTTCATAGTGGTATTATTCACTATTGCCAAAAGTTGCAATCAAACTAGGTGCCCATCAACAGATGAATGGATGAACAAAATGTGATACATACACACAATGGAATATTACTCAGCTGTAAGAAGGAATAAAATGCTAACACATGGGATATCATGGATGAATCTTGAGGACCTTATGTTGAGTGAAGCAAGCCAGGCATTGAAGGATGAACAGTACATAACCTCACTGATATGAACTAAGCAAATAGAGCAGACTCAGAGAGCTGTTTTTCGGAAGATAGGTTTACAAGAAATAGAAAGGTAGAAGAAGTTTGTGAGCCAACACCCATACAGACGTAATCTAGGTAAGGCAAAAATGTGATGTTGTTTATTGAAGGGATACGACTGGAAAGTAATGATATTATTGGGATAGTATTGACAGGTAGGTAGATTGTTAAGTGTGAGTTGGAAGGACCATGGTACTGGGGGAGGGTTCAGAGAGGAACCAGGTGAACACTGGGGATTTTTTGGGTAAGTGGTTGAAAATACAAGGTTGGGAATGCTCTTATGGCAATATGACAAGGAAGAGTTACTGGTTTAGGGTGTTGGGGGGGGCATTCAGGACAGGGTGCATCTGAAGCAGGCTTCTAGGGAGTGTGTGAGTGATCATTCTGTCATAATGTGTTGTATCAGTGTATGTAGACCCACATAATGAGCAGGAAGGAGTAGGAATCTCTTTCTAGGGAGGACCAATTTGTTCACAAATAGACAGGCAGGAGTTTTTCAACAGCATGGATGGTTCCTAATAGGGAAGGACAAACCAGTGTGTAAAGACCTCAGTCTTTTTGCATGTAACTATGAATCTTTTTTTTAAAAAAAAACAATTTATTCAAGTATATCATTCATACATGAACATACATAAAATATAAGTTCTCAGTAAACATTGTGAACTTACAAAACAAACATGCATAACATCATACAGGGCTCCCACACATCACACTCCCCACAAGCACCCTGCATTGTTGTGAAACATTTGTTAACAAATCATGAAAGAACATCATCATAATATTACTACTAACTATAGTGTGTATCTTCCTCCCTATACATTTTTTAAGGATTTATTTATTTATTTACTTTTATTAATTTTTAACCCCCATCCCATTTTTGCTTGTTACTGTCCATTTGCTGGGTCAATCTGTGTCTGTTTTCTGCCCTCTCTTCTCATTCTTCTCCTCCTGTCTTCACTGGGATTCCATTCTCAGAAACTCCAATGTGGGAGAGAGGTGTCTTACTACCTGTGCCACCTTAGTTCCTGGTTTTTCAGTGCATTTCATCTTTGCTCTCCTTTGTGTCACTCTCCTGTTCTGTCATCATCTCGCTGCATGGATTGTGGGGTCTGACTGGACACCTGTTCACGGGGCCTGGAGACTCACCCATTCGCGGGGCCTGGCTGCACAACAGCGCATTAGGCCAGGTACCTCACACACTCACGGAGCCTGGCGGCACACCTGCGCATGGGGCCTGAGGCTTGGTGGCTCAACTGCTCTTGGGGCCTGGCAGCACACCCGCACATGGTGCCCAGCAGCCCACCTGTTTGCGGTGGCTATCGGAGCACCGGTGCGTGGGGCCTGGTGGTCCATGCAACTTCTATATTTTTATTTTTTTTAATTTTTACCAGGAAGTCCCAGGGATCGAACCCAGTCACTCAATATGGGAGACGGATGCCCAACCACCTGAGCCACATTCGTCCCCCTGCTATATCTCTTAAGGTTGACCAAAAATATCCGAAGTTACAGTCTTTTCCCATACAGGGTGGTCATATAATAAATCAAGCTTAGTTTATCACCAGCATTCCAAAAACCAACCCTTGGGAGAAAAACTAGGTTGGGGACACACGCATGGTCTCTAATATAGTGAATGTTTAGCCTACCCTGATTATCACAAAATCAGGACAGTGAGAATATTCACATGTAACTATGAATCTTGTCAGCCAAGGAGTGAACCCACGGGGGCACTGTGGGCCCAGAGTGGAGGGGAAAGGAGTAATAGAATAGATTGAATAAGGGATATTTTGTGACCAGTGGAAGTGTTATACATGGTCTTAAATTGAAGGACATAGGACATGGTAAATGTCATCAAAATTTATTAAAGTGTACGGTCTAAAATGTAAACCATAATGTAAATCACTGACCATGTTTAGTAGCTATGTTCACTATTTGTATATCAGTTATAACAAAGGTACCATTCACATATAAAAAGGTATTAGTATGGGGCGGGGAGGAAAGGGGGAGGATGTTGTGTATAAGAGTCTCCTCTATTCTGTGTGTGACATGGCTGTGACCTAAAACTTCTTTGAAAACAAAGTGAAAAATACTGAGAAACTGGGAAATGAGTGGGGGAAGGTGCCACGGTACAGACAGGACACCAGATATTGCAGTGATGAAAGGCAAAATGTCAAAGAATTATTTACAAATATATTTCATTTTTCTAATATTCCAAAGTTTTAATTTTATTTTAGTTTTAGTTTTTAAATTTTTTGTGTGTATTTTATTTCTTTTTTTTAATTAAAAAAAAGTTTTAAAGATACTTAGATTATATAAATGTTACAAAAAATATATAGGGATTCCCATACACCCCACCTCCCACACCTCCCACAACCTCCCACATAAATATCCTTCTTTAGTGTGGCACATTAATTGCAATTGATAAGCACATCCTGGGGCTTTGCCATTAAGCATGGACCATAGTTCAAATTATAAACCACACTCCTTCCGCACAGTTCTGCATGTTATGTGATGATATAAAATGGCCTATCTCTGTCATTGCAATGTCACTCAGGACAATTTCCAAGTCCTGAAAGAGCCCCTGTATTACAATTGCTTTTCCCTCTCCCTGCCCCAGAGCCTCCAGTGGCCACTGGCTTTACATCAATGTTGTAATTTCTTCCATTGTTTGAATCACAGTATGTCTATAGTTGAATGCCCTAAGTCCACTCTAGTCCATAGCTCTTTCCCCCATCCTGAGAAGTCTGGGATGATGATGTCAAATCCACCCCTAATTGAGAGGGGGCTTATATCCCATGGGGAAGATGGATGAGATTATCTTGCTTGCAGCTGCAGACTCTCTCCATTCCCTGGGATGGCAATAGTCTATCATCATCTCCCTGCCAGTTGTCCTGGGTGAGTCCAGTGAGCTGTAGAGTAGGATTTGCTGCTCCTTTGAGGTTCTGGGCCCAGCTGGCACATGGACATCCCAAAGATTCAAGTCTCTGGACATATAACTCCATACTCCTGCACCAAGTATAGGTTTGAATAGAAGGGACAGATGAGCCTTGTCCAGGGAAGACATAGTTTAGTCCAACTCTGTCACTCTCAGGAGCACAAACTCCAAAGTAGGGCCCACTGGCAAGGCACCAAACTCCAGATTTATCTGCCCTGACATAGGACCTGGGTGTCTCCAGATTCCTCAGGAGCCCCACTATTTGGGGTGATATCCACTTTGGAATTCTATGAGATCCTACTGAGATGTGCTCAAGTGTTACCTCTGAGATGACCTCCTGACTCATTTTGAAGTCTCTTAGCCATAAAATCTCATTTGTTGTTACCTTTTCCCCCTTTTATTCAAGGTCTTTTTCCAGTCACATTGTCAGTTGGTGCTTGGTAGCAATCCTTTGGTGCCAGGGAGACTCATCCCTGGAAGTCATGTCCCATGCTGGGAGAAATGTACTGCATTCATTTGCTGAGTTTGGCTTACAAAGAGTCCACATTTGAGCAATAAGGAGGCTCTCAGGCAGCAACCCTTAAGCACCCCATAACAATAAGCTAAGTTTCAATTTCAAGAGCAGACTCGTATGGCTAGTCATCAATATCATGGCTCATCAGTGGATCATACTCCTTCACCAGTCACTGCCCCTGCACTTGGGGATCTGTTGCTGCTTCCTTAGAGAATGTGGCAGAGCTCTCCAGGATGGGAATTCAGGATTCTCTCATTGAGTGATTCTCCACCCGCTTTGACATGCCTCATGAACATTTGAACATTTTTATATACCTTATATTTATGCTCAGATGAACTTCCTCCCATGCACCCCCAATCCCTAACACCCCACACCAATGATCCTCCCCTGCCTCAGTTGTAACCCTTCTGAGATCCAAAGCTTCTTCAAAGATGAAGCCATTACAATAGCTGAATACAATTAATAGGAAAATGAAATAATAAGTTTAAATGTAAGAGATAAAATACATGAAAATTAAAATAAATTGATTAAATTAAATTAAAAGATTGGGATATTAAAAAAATGAAAAAAATATAAAAAATTTTTTTGACCTTTTGCCTTTCATCACTGCAATATCTGGTGTCCAGTCTCTACCGTGACATCTTCCGCCTCTCATTCCCCAGTGCCTCACTGTTTTTCATTTTGTTTTCAAAGATGTTTTAGGTCACAGCAAAGTCACACACAGAATACAGGAGTCTCTCATATACCCAACATCCACCCCCTTTCCTCCCCCCACATTAATACCTTTTTATATGTGGATGGTACCTTTGTTATACCTGACATACAAGTAGTGAAACATAGCTACTAAACATTGTCAATGGTTTACACTATGGTTTACATTTTAGACTGTACACTTTTACAAATTTTTATGATATTTACTATGTCCTGTGTCCATCACTGTATGTTTATGAAGAACATTTCCACTGACCACTAAATACCCTTGTTTGAACTATTCTATTCCTCCCACCCCCTCACCCTGGGCCTCACAATGACCCCATGGTTAGGCTTGTTGGATGACAAGATTCATAGTTACATACAACAAGAGGTCTTGACATACTATCATTCTACTGTATATCAATTACATGAATTTTACACCTGTGTGCATATCTGTCTGTTTGGCACCTATCCATTTATATCTCTATCTCTACCTAAATAATTAGTTGATAGAAACTTTAAACATTTTCTCACTTCTTTTTGCTAAAGGATTTTCACAAAAAATATATTTGGAAAACTTTCAAGAATGCCTTTGAACCTACAGTTAATGACAATGCAGTGGTGTGTGATGTTAAGGGCACTGAGAATGAAAACTATGTCTATAACTGATTCACGATCCTACCCAAGCTCCCTAAGTGTATTGCTGTTCTTATTGCCAATGAAAAAGACAGTTTTGAGGTCCCAGTGACATGTCACAGAAAATACAAAATCGCATCATTAGCTAAAATAAGATTTTAAAAATCTTTTTTAATGCAGTGCACAAAAATGATATATTTTCAAATATTAAGAAAGTGCACATATTAAAAAGTAGTTGCTACTATGTCTCTCTCTCTCTCTCTCTCTCACTCTCTCGATTCCATATATACTGGATTCTAGTAAGAGGATAAAGTCTCATTCTGAATGACATGGGTCACACCTTAACTGAAATAACCTCATCAAAAGGCCTTACTTACATTTGGTTTTTACCCACTGGGTATGTTTTCTGTGGTACATATAGCTATAAACTATCACAATCTGCCATAATTGTTTTTGTACATGTGAGTAAGTGCATCTCTAGGAAATTGAATTACTGGTCTGATTTCTATGTGCAGTTATAATATTAAAGATGTTGGAAATCACCCCCTAAGAGACTGTAACCACTCAAACTCCTACCTAAAATTTATGAGATTGACAGTTTCCCACACCTTTGTTAGCAATACATACTAACAAACATTCATCAAAAGATCATTTTACTAATATAATAGATGAAATATGTATCTAATTGGAGTTTTTATTTCCATTTAGTTAACTATAAATTAAATTGAATATATTTTCATATGTTTAAATATTTTGATAAAGGGAAATGTCTCTTGTAAAAATGGTTCTGTAGCTCATTATTCATTTGGGT
>JAKSZT010053795.1:1999879-2038990 GCA_026826555.1 Tolypeutes matacus
TATTCAAATACCAGACAATCCACCCAAAGTGTACATTCGGTGGGTTTTGGTATAATAACTGAGTTGTGTATTCATCACCTAAATCAATATTAGAGGATTTATTATTCCAAAAAGAAGATAAAACACCCCTTAGCAGTTACATTTTAATGCCTCTACTCAACACTTGCCATACATATCTGTTAATCAATTCCATCTTTTAAGTTATTTATATATATAATATAAATGAAGACAAACAATATGAAGTACTTTGTGTCTAGTTCTGTCATTGATAATTCATTCTTTTTTAAAATTGAAAAAATATTCATAAATTACTTTTCACTACAGTCCATAATTTGTTTTAGATGCACTTTAGCTTAGATATAACCCTATTATTAGCATCTTGTAATATTAATGTATATTTTTTCTGCTTCACTGAAGAACATTCTTAAATTTGTACTATTAAACACACTTATTGCCAGCAACAGGGTTCATTATGCTATATAGCCCCATGTTTCATCCTTTAGCTTTTGTTCTAGTGACATACACAACCCTAAACTTTCACTTTCACCCTCAATCATACCTTGATATTGATGCTGTTAATTACATTCACTCTAAAGTGCCATCATTACCTCTATTAATTCCAAGCACTTACAGTCAACCTTATTACCAATTCTGCACAAATTAAGCCACTGCTCCTCATTCTCTATCCTCATTCTAACTTCTGATGACCAGACATTAATTCTATTAATTCCATGTCTTTTCTCTTTATGTTTAATTACTATTAGTGAGATCATACAGTATATGTCCTTTTGTGTCTGTTTCACTCAACAAAATTTCTTCAAGGTTCATCCATGTTGTCATGTGCATCATAATTTCATTTCTTCTTACTGAAAACAATTTGGGTAGAATTTATATCTTTATGATATTTAGTTTTCCAATGAATATCAGTTTGAAAATGTCAGTATGCATCCTTGATTTCAGTTCTTTTGAATATATTGAGTACTGTAATTTCCAGATCGTATGGAAGTTTTATATTTATGTTCCTGAGAAACCACTGAACTGTCTTCTACAGAGTCTACACTATTCTACATTCCCATCAACAGTGAAGGAATGTTCCTATTACTCCACATACTCCCCAACACTTGTTTTGTTTTTTGGATTTTTTTCTTTTTTTAAATAATGGCCATTATACAAGATGGGGAATGATATCTCATTTTTGTTTTGATTGGCTTTTCTTAATAGCTAGGGATGTTAACATCTTTTCTTGTGGGTTTTTTGCAACTTGTATTTCCTTTTTTAGAAAAATGTCTATTCAACTCGGCTGTATTTTGGAAATGCCTTTTTTATGGCAATAGAAAAGATCATGTTATTTTTCTTCTTTGATTTATTAATGTGGTTTATTACACTGAGTGGTTTTCTTGTGTTGAACCACCCTTGTGTGACTTGGAAGAAACCCATCTGATCATGAGAAATAATTATTTTAATGTGCTATTGGATTTGCTTAGCAACTATTTTGTAGAGGATTTTTTCATCTATATTCATGAGGGAAATGGGTGTGTAATTTTCTTTTTTTGATAAAATCTTAATCTGGCTTTTTAAAAATATATATGTTATTTATTTATTTATTACCCATCCCTGAGATGGCTCCTTCTTGTCTGCTCACTGTGTCTGCTTGCCTTCTCTCAGAGGCACTGGCAACTAAACCCAGGACCTCCCATGTGGGAAGTGAGTGCCCAGCTGCCTGAGCCACATTCACTCTTTGCTGGCTGCATCTCCTGCTGGTTGTGGAGTCTGCTCATTGAAGCATCTGCTCATTGTCGTGTCTGCTCCTTGAGGTGGTTGGAGTGTCTGCTGGTTGCAGTGTCTGCTGGTTGTGGTGGCTGCAGGATCAGCTGGTAGCAGCAACTGCTGATTGTGGCATCTACTCATTGCAGCAATTGCGGTGTCTGCTTGCTACAGTGGTTTCAGCATCTGCTTGTTGCAGTGTCTGTCAAAGTGAATGAAAATGAAATTAAATAATCTTGATTAAATGAAGTATTTTATAACTTTAATGTGAAAGACTTTTAAAGTAACACATATCTCATAGCATTAGGAATATACAATATCAATTATTGGAAAAAATAAATGAATGATTCACAACCATATAAATTGTTTTAATCAATGCTATTGATACAGATTCAAAAAGCATACAATCCATCCAAAATGTGCAATCAATGGTATTTGTTATAATCACATAATTGTGAATTCACCACTTCAAATGTTATTAGAGCAATTTCACTTTTCCAATAATAATAAAAAACAAACAAAATACTATATCACTTAATAATCACCTCTCAATCTCTCTATAATTCCTCTCTCATACATAGCTGCTATTTTGTTTCTGCCTCTCTAATTTATTTGTATTTATATTTTGTGCTGATGGAGTCAAAGAATATGAAGTACCTTTTGTCTAGTATCTTTCACTTAGTATATTTCCTTTTTTTAATCCTTAATGGAAGATTAATATATTCATATACACTAAGGTCCATAGTCAATGATTCACAGCCATATAAATTATTTTAATATTAGTAAGTGTATTAGGGTTCTCTAGGGGAAAAGAATCAACAGGAGGTATCTGTCAATAATAGGAGATTTTATAAGAATCTCTCATGTGACCGTGGGTATGCACAAGTCCAGGTTCTGCAGTCAAGCTGCAAACCAGGCCTTTGGTGGAAGCCCAAAGAAGGTCCTTGGTGAGTTTCTAGAAGATGTTGGGAAATTCTCTCTGAATGCTGAAATCACTTCCCTTTTTAAGGCATTCAAATGATTGAATAAAGTGTCACTCATTGCTGATGGCAATTTCCCTGGTTGATACATATGTAATCAGCTATTTATGCTATAAACTCACTGGTGACTAAAGTCCATAAATGTCCTCATATTACAATTAGCCAAGTGCTTGCTTGACCAAACACCTGTGGACAATTACCTGGCTGAGTTGACACAGCCTAACCATCACAGTATGCATTTTTCTTTTTACAGAAAAACATTTATAACATATACTTGGTTTCTACCTCTTTTAAGACTAACTGAAAAACTAAATGTTACTGCATTTACCCCAAACACAAAACTGACTGTGCCATAGATAGCCTGGTCCAAAATACTCAATTCTACACATAGGTCACATATTAAATGCATGATTATTTCAATAGTTTTAAGAAGGACATATATTTCTAGAAGTATGATAAATACACAAATAGTTCTATAAATAACAAAAAAGTGTCAGCAAAATATTTAGGTTATAACATTCCCAAATTTTCTAATGCTTTAAGTGTTTTCAATATATGTTGTTTGACCAGTAGTTTGGTTAGGGTTTTAAACTAATAGCTGATTATATTTTAAAGGAGCTAAACTAAATTAAAACACTGTACAACCTTCCTAAGGAAGGTACCTTAAAAAATCTAAAAAGTGATTCCAATTATTCTAATTAACATATGAGGTAATAAAAGAATCATTGACTCAAGAAACCTTTTGAAATTATTCTATTTTTCCTTATTACTTTCATCCAAACTCTTTACATATATTTAAGATCCAGGATGCTTAAGAATATGTCCTCAAAGTAGGCTTATCACTCAAGTGTTTTGATCTGAATTTGTAGCCTCAATACCTCTGATATGTAATTCTAACAAAAATCACAATCCTTGGTTTGAAAACTTCAAACTCAATTTCAAAACAATTCATGGGTGCAGCTACTGAACAAAAAATAAAATTGGGGTGTAAACACACAGAAGCCACAGACACTAGGATAGAAAATTTTAAATTCTTATAAAGACTTTGATAATAGAAAGCCCAAAGTGAGTGATAACCAAAGTCCACAAATTATCACTGTTTAAAAATAGAATGTATTGGGAAGCGGATGTGGCTCAAGCAATTTGGCTCCCATCAACTATATGGGGTGATCTGGGTTCAGTTCCTGGGGCCCTTGGTGAATGCAAAGCTGGCCTTCACCATGGAAAGCTGGCCTGTGCTGCAGAGAGCTGGCCTGCACTGCAGAGAGTTGGCCTGTGCCACAAACTGGTGCAACAAGATGTTGCTACAAAAAAGAGACACAGAGGAAAGAAAATGAGAGGCACAACAAACTAGGGAGATGAGGTGACTCAAGTGATTGGGTGCCTCTCTCCCAGGTCAGAGGTTTCAGGATTGGTTCCTGGTGCCTCCTAAAGAGGAGATGAGAAGAGAAGACAAGCAGACACAAAAGAACGTGCAGTGAATGAACACAGAGTGCAGACAGTGAGCACAGGCAGTGGGGGGAAATAAATAAAATAAAATACATCTTTAAAAATAATAGAATGTTTTCCAAAACTTCTTATGAGATGTCAATGAATCTTTATAGTCTGAGTTAAGACCTTGTAAATTAAGTTTAAGTTATATGTAACTATGTTGATTTACATATCTTCAACAATGTTGAACTGATATACATAATTTACAGACAATTCACAGGAATACTTAATTCCCCATCATATCATTCTTCAGTACTGGATGTTTATTGTTTTACAGTTTTGCTACTTTCTGTATCAAGAAGTCTTTTTAGAGGTAAAATTACATCTCTCCCTAGGATCCTGTAAATTGTAGTTAACAAAATATAAAAGTAACAAGATTTATGTTTGGTAAACTAATTTATAAAATTACTGTTGAAATTCATAGTGATTGCAAAAAACATGAGTTATCATAAAGTCCATTAAGTATATCCTTGGATTTATAAAAGAAAGGAGATTACCTCAATGTAAAAAATATACTGCTGGTTACTACAAAGCTCTTTGTTGCATTAGGACATTGAATAATGAGCAAAATTTTAGAAAACATTAACATGTTACCCAAACTTTTAACATCATTCAAGCATAAATTACACTGCAGTAGTAGGATGCTTTTTGGAAGCTGGCACTGTAAAACTAAGGCTAAGGAAGAAAAAGGCAGAATATGTGAACAATAAATGATGTAACCAAATTATTGCAAATGGAGATTAGCAATAAGAAGTGAGGAAGGTGACTTTCCACTTCATTCTAAGATGCCATCCTTTAATAATAAGTTCTTTGAAGGAAGTGGAGCTCCCATATCATCATAAGATGATTGTGAAAGCAAACTGGACAAATGGGTCTTAGTGTGAATGTCCAATGTTGAAGGACCTTCTTGGAATGAGTATTAATTTTAAATCACTTTTTTCTTTATATTATATCCTTTTCTCAGTATAGTTTGAATTTACTTTGTTTTTATTTTCCTAATCTTGATACCTAGGATACTTTTATCACTAGCTAACATACTTCCTTGTTTTTTAATCTTAATGGTGATAAATCTATAGGCCTATTGATTTTTAGATAACACTAAGGGAAAATTATAAATTTATAAAGTCTAGTAAATTTAACAATTTAAGTAGAATGGAAAACATACCTTGAATGATGTCAAATAACAAGTTCATAAAATAAACAATGGATAATCTCAATGGCCTTATTACTTTC
Source organism: Tolypeutes matacus (assembly GCA_026826555.1). Classification (NCBI taxonomy): domain Eukaryota; kingdom Metazoa; phylum Chordata; class Mammalia; order Cingulata; family Chlamyphoridae; genus Tolypeutes; species Tolypeutes matacus. The sequence continues at coordinate 2,005,348 of JAKSZT010053795.1, forward strand.
AAAAATATAGAATGTTTTTGTCTTACATCATCTCACATGAAACCTAATATCGAGTGCTTAAATAGTGAATTATAGTAAGTATTAAAGAAGAACTAAAACCAATTATATAGAGTCACTTCCAGATATAATTCTATTAGACCATCATTTCTCTCATAATTATAATTTATAATAACTGCTATAGATTCCTTCAGATTTTCTAGATAGATGATCATTTCATCTGTAAATATCTTATCAAATGCCTTTTTTGTATTAGTCAGTTTAGCATAGTTTCAGGATAAGTTCAATATACAAAAATCAATTTTAATTTGTACTAATAACAACATTCAGTAATTGAATTTTTAGAATATCACTTTTAATTTCTTAGGGCTACCATAACTAAGAACCACAAACTAGGTTGCTTAAAAGAGCAGAACTCTATTGTCTAATGTGGTGAAGACTAGAAGTCAAAAACAATTTGTCACTGAGGCCATGCTCCCTCAGAAATCTGTAGTGAGAATATTTCCATAATCCTCTAGCTTCTGGGGGTTCCTGAAAATCTTTGGTGAACTTTGGGTTGTATACGCATCATGACAATCTCTAACTCCATCTTCACATAAGATTCTTCCCCAATAGCTGCTTCTGCTTTTAAATTTCCCTCTTATAATAAGGTCACATTCTATTACAGGCTGTTCCAACCCAGATTCATCTCATCTTAACTAATTACATCTTCAAAGACTATTTCCAAAAAAGGTCACATTCACTGGAAAAGGGATATGGACTTGAACATAATTTGAGGGGAACACAATTCAATGAAAACAATCATTTAAAATAGCATCAAAATATTAAATTCTTGTGTATAATTGTGACATATAACATTGTAATATATAGTCATTGCCAACTATAATTATGTTGAGAGGATGGAAAAACCTTAACAAAATTAAAGAAATATTTTGATCATGGTTGGATGCCTCAAAATTGTTAACATTTCAATTCTCCCCAAATTAACCTCTGTGTCAATGCAATTCCTAACAATTTCTAAACTGGGAAAAATTATAAATTTTCCATTTGATTTTAACATTTACAAGTAATTAAAATGGATCTAGATAATCTCCCAGACATTCTAAAAAGTACAAATTTGGAGAACTTATACTAGATGGTCTCAAGGTTTATTATAAAGTTACAGTGATCAAAACAAAGTAAGTGTTTTCATAAAGATAGACAAGCAGTCAAGAAGACCAGAAAGTATAGTAGTAGACCTGCACATGTGTGAACAACTAAATCTCAGCAAAGTTCTCCTGGTAATTCAGTGGAGCAAGGATATTCCTTTCAGTAAATAGTGATGGAACATTTGGACACCCATATGTACAGTAAAAATGAACCTTGAATTGTACCTTACACATAATACAAAATTATTTAAAAATGAATTTTAGAACAATATATAAATGTAAAAGTAGAAAGAGTTTAGAATAACAAGTGTGAAAAATTTCTGACTTTGGATTAGGCAAAAGTCCTTAAAGATGATTCCCAAACCATGCTTTTTAGAACATTATATTATTAAATATATATAATTAAAATATAGATAGATATAGATATAGAGATAGATAGATAGATAGATAGATAGATAGATAGATAGATAGATTCCACATCATCAAAATTAAAACTTTTGCAGCAAAACAAGTTGCAATGGCCAGACATATATTCAGGGTTGAATTGGTAATATTCCACATTGCAACTGAGGGATCTAGCTGCAAAGAGTATCCAGATGTGTGTTTTCATTGGGGGAGGATGGTATGACAAACTACTTCTTTCTGTGTATTAATACAGGTGAGCTTGAGGGAAGAGTATTCAGCCATGGACATTACAGTGAAGTTAAGGATCAAACACTGGGTTCTTAGATCATTCATTCTCGATTGGCAGAATCTTTCATTAACTCAGGTTTCCTTAACTTTTAAAGCCCGGAAGCAAGGATTAAGCTTAGAATTAACCATTTCTTTTACTTAAATAAATTCACAAAGTCCTGAACTGCTGCTCATTAATGATTTGAGTGTTTTTCAACCTCTAGAAACAACATTGTCCTTATTTGAATAATAGAGCATATAGTACTTAATTTAAAATATGCATTATTGTAAGGGTAAGTGATAAGATGAACTAAAATTGCCCAATATTATGTTCTTGAGTTATTCTATTAATTATTTTTTCCAAGAAAGTTGATCTGATCCAGATTGTTATTATAAAATACTGATTTTCTGAAGTTTTAAATGTCTGAGAAAAATTTTAGGAGATGGATTTGTGAATGGAAGAGAGGGAAAGACTGAGCTTCAGCATGTGCATTTAAAGATTGAGCCTCTCCTACCTTTGCTAATGCTGTAACATAGGAAAAGAACCTCATGGTAAACCTTGAGGCAAAACCTTCTGACATTTTGATTATGTGCTCACATAATGATATATCTTTTTTGGATCCAAGATGCATAATGGAAAAATGTTTACTCTTTTTCCTTTTCTTTTCTCTTGTCTCCTATTACTATTATCATCTATTCCACCAATGTTAGTCCCTGGCAACAAATAACCTTAACCTGTAATGATTTTGCAAGTCACTAATTTTATTGATCTATCTCCTTCTACTCATCTAGTTTACTCTTGATAATGGCCAATATTTGGACTGTATTGCCTATCTTTGGTGCTCTTGGTTTTTCCTCATATCAGATTTTTCTGGCAGCTAACCTGATGCCATTCCAGGCTATGTCATCTTTCTTCTTATTCTTCAGAAAGATAGACAAGCACAGAGCCATCAGTGTTTCCTGAACTATTTGTCTGATGATAGCATTTTGGGGTCTCCGAAGAAACTGCCTGAGCCAGGCCAAGTCAAGTTGCAATGTAAATGCTCAGAGGCACAAAAAAACATTACCGTGGACAATGGTTGAGGAACATTTGGTCAGGATATGATTAGATTACCTCACAATCTTTCTAAGAGCTTCCAAACCTATTAATTTTTGCATTTTCACATAAGTTCATGTTCTGTTCTTCCAATCAAATTTTCCTCAGGCTTAGGCATAAAACAGATGACTCCTAGGACTTAAATACCTGTGATAGCTTTTGCAGGAATTTCAAATTCCTTTCTGATTTTTAAAAAAATTATTGAAGTATATCACTCATATGTGAACATACATAAAAAATAAGTGTATAGCAATAGTTGTGAACTTACAGAACAAACATACATAACATAATACAGGGCCCTCATACCTCACCATCTCATCCAACATTTTTAATTAATGATTAAAGAGCATCTTCAAAATATTACTACTAACCAAATTATTTTCCCCCAAACCACCTTATTATTATTATTATTTTTATATCATTTATACATGAACATACATAAACAATAATTGTATAGTAAAAGTTGTGAATGTACAAAGCAAGCATTCATAACATCATACACAGGTCCCATACATCAACCCTCCACCAACACTGTGCATTGTCGTGAGACATTTGTTACAAATTATGATATTATGAAAGAATGTTGTCAAAATCTTACTACTAATTACAGTCCTTATCTTACATTTGGTGGATTTCCCCCCATCCCACCCTATTATTATTTTTAAAATATGTTTTTATGACAGAAGTTGTAAACTTACATGCACATGTACAGAATTTCCAAACAACACCCCTCTATCAACACACCACACAATGGTGGAATATTTGTTACACATTATGAGATAATATCATAATTATTACCAGGTATATTTGGCACACATTTTCCATACTCCCCCATTATCAACACAGTGCATCTTTGACATAGATGCAATAATATTGCATTATTACTGTTAACACAATCCATAGGTCACCCCAGTTGTATTTTTCCCATGCTTCACATTACCACCACCCTGCAATAGTGATGTACATTTGCTCTAGCTCACAAAGGACACTCTTGCATCTGTACTATCAACCACAATTCTCATCCACCTCGGGATTTACTATGCTTTTCAGTCCCTAGGTTATTCTCTAGCTTTCTGTCAATTCACATTTAAATCTTTGGACTACACTTTTCAGCCACATTCCCATTTAAAAATCAGCTGTTACTCACTATAATATGTTACCATCAACTCTGTACCTTTTCACACCTTTACAGTTAAGCTAATTAAATCTTCTACACACATTAAATATCAGTAGTCCATCTCAGTCCTCTTCCACCACCTACTATCAAGTCTTGAAGATATTTTCCTACATTTTCTTCTAGAAGCTTTAGGTTTCTTGCTTTTGTATTTAGGTTTTTTATTCATTTTGAGTGAATTTTTGTGAGGGTCTGTTTTTTAACCATCAGTTCGGTTCCATTGGTCTCTGTCTTTATACCTGTACTATGCTGTTTTTACCACTATAGCTAGGTAATATGAATTAAAATCTGGAAACGAGAGTCTTCCATCTTCACTTGTCCTTTATAAGATGTTTCTAGCTATTCAGGATCCCTTAGCCTTCCAAAAAATTTGATAATCAAGTTTTCCATTTATTTAAAAAATGGTGGTGGAAATTTGGGGGGGGATTGCATTGAATCTGTACATTAATTTGGGTAGAATTGACATCTTAATGACATTTAGTCTTCCAATACATGAGCATTGAATATTTTTCCAATTATTTAGGTCTTTTTAAAAATTTCTTTTAAAAATGAGTTGTTAACTGAATATAAGTGTCTTACATTGTTTAAGTTTATTTCTGAATATTTGGTTTTTTTTTTTCTGTTATATTTTATTTTCATCACTCTTATGACACTTTTAGTTACTTTTATTCATATTATCTTTTTTTCTAGACTCTTTTTCAGGCCTCTTTTTCCTGTCTTTTCTTTTCTGGCTGTAGCACACCCTTTAGTATTTCCCACAACACAGGTCTCTTGGTTACAAACTCTCTCAGTTTCTCTTTATCTGTGAATATGCTAAACTTTCCCTCATTTTTGAAAGACAATCTTGCCAGATATAAGATTCTTGGCTGGAAGTTTTCTATTGCACTATCTTAAGTATACCATACCACTGTCTTCTTGCCTCCATTGTTTCTGGTGAGAAATCAGCACTTAATCTTGTTGGGTATCTCTTATATGTTATGCATTGCTTTTCTTTTTGTCTTTGGCATTTGACATTCTGATTAGTATGTGTCTTGGAGTTGGTCAATTTGGATTTTTTTCAGATGGGAGTCCATCATGCTTCTTGAAAATGGATATAAGATTGCTGGCTGGAAGTTTTTCTCTTGCAGTATCTTAAATATATCATACCACTGTCTTCTTGCCTCTATGGTTTCTTTTTTCTTTTCTTTTTTTCTTATAATTCTTTTTTTTTAAATTAATTTATTTTTTATTGTGGGTAAAAATCAAAATTTTCAAAATACATAACCAATATTTGTAAAATGATACATAAATATATATGCATATATGTGCATTTGCTTACAAAAATGTTATTTATATATATATATATATATATTTTAAGAGGTGCTTAGATTACCTAAAATATTACACAGAACCCAGAATCTCGGTGGAGCTGCAACTCCTACCCTACAGAACTGTGGTCCATGGTTTCTGATAAGAAATTGACACTTAATTGTATTGGGTATCCCTTACATGTTAAGCATTGCTTTTCTCTTGCTGCTCTCAGAATTCCCTCTGTGTCTTTGGCATTTGACATTCTGATTAGTATGAGTCTTGGTGTTAGTCTATTCAGATTTTATTAGATGGGAGTATGTCATGCTTCTTGAAAATGTGTATCTTTGCCCTTCAATAGGGTTGGGAAATTTTCTACCATTATTTCTTCAAATATTCTTTCTGTTCCTTCTGGGACACCCATGACATGTATGTTTGCACATGTCTTGCTGCCATTTAGTTCCCTGAGACCTTGTTCAAACTTTTCCAATCTTTTATTCATCTATTCTTTTGTATGTACACTTTCAGAAGCCATTTCTTCAAGCTCACTAATCCTTTCCTCTGCCTCCTCAAATCTACTATTATAATATTGCACCTTTCATTCCTATAAGATCTGCTATATTTCTATATATGCTTTCAAATTCTTCTTTTTCCTCATCCAATGTCTTCTTAATAGCCTTAATTTCTTTAGCCATCTCATTGAATTTATTAAGGAGATTTGTTTGAACATCTATGATTAGTTGTTTCCACTCCTTTATGTCATCTGGGGGCTTATATTGTTCCTTTAAGTGGGCCATGTCTTCATGTTTCTTGGTGTGGATTGTAATTTTTTGTTGGTGTCTTGGTATCTGGCTTATTACATTATTTATTCTGGGTACAGGCTTTCTCTTTAGTTTAGGGCTTCCTGCCCTTTCTCCCTTGTTTGTTGTGTAGTAGAAGCCAAGGATGTAGTTGGTGCTATAAACTGTAGAGCCTCAAGCATCCCTCATTGCCCCAAGGACCAATGAAGCTTCTCTCAACTTTCCCATTTGCCAGCGGTAGGGACAGAGCCACAGCTGTGTGGAATAATCCAACTCATGCAGGCCTAGACTGTATTTGCCCAGAGAGCCTGATGAAGCTTCATGACCCTTTCTCCCCTGCCTGAAGCAGGGATGGAGAAGCAGCTGTGGGCAGCAATCTATGCAGTGCAAGTCCAAGATGACTGCAGTTGCCCTGGTAGATTCCAATTACTCAGTCTGTGCCAGCTAAATATACCTGCAGTTACCTGGATAGGCTGGTGCAGGCCCACCAACTTCCTCCCTGCTAGAGGTGGGGCTGAAGCCTAGGCTAGGGCTGCAGGTCAATCAGTGTGAAAGAAACCAGTCTCTACCTTCACTGTGATTTTCAGTCAGCCCCACTTCCCCTCTTGTCAGGCACAGAGTTAAGATGGCAGCTCCCTGCCTCTTTCTGACTTGGACAGGTTCGAACTTTCGCTATCCTTAGGTTTATACTTTAGCCCTCTGAATTTACTAATCAGTAGCTGAAGTTGGTGCCCAACCATCTCTTCCTTCCCTGTTTTTGGGAAGTTGTGCTTCCAATTCCAGCTGCAAAACAGCTCTTGAGGTGTCTTGTGCCTCCAGTGGAGGGTGGGCACTGGCCTCCGTGGAGTGGAGTGCTCGCTCTGACTATTTTTATTCAGAGCTAGTGGGCAGATGTTAATCTGAATTAAAAGTCCCAACTTACTTTCTCTGGAATAAAAATCCTTTTCTCCTTGCAACCCTGACAGGTTTTTTGGATAAATAGAGTGCACTCCACTTGAAAATCTGTAGAAAGTTATAAGATATTTTGATGTCCAAATATTTTGAGAATTACATATGTGTGCTTAAATTAGTGATTTATATTTCTCTACATTTTCCTCAGATTTGGATCTTGGGGAAGAATTACCAAAGTGAGTATCTCTGGGGGAATTCTTCCTGTTACAGCCTAAAACTAAGGTGAAGTCAACACAGAATTGATGGTCAGTGTATTTCTCCATGGTTTGGAGAAAGCCTCACTAACCATGTGTTGGCATGGTTGTATTCTATTTATACTCATCCCTTGTAATTTCGTTATATTACAGCAAAAGGTATATTGATTAATGTAAAACGATTTAGCACACTATAGTTTTAAATGCATAATATTTGCTAGAGGAATTCTAGTTGAAAAGGGTAGAGTTAAAGTAAGGAAATTTTATTTGTTGGCAGTGAATTTCATTGAGTTCTATTATGGTACTCGTGTATTTTCTTCCATATTCCAATCAAGGAACAGCCTCTTTCATGTTTATCAACAACAAAGAAGAATTTACTACCTTTCAGACAACCTGGCATCCTAAATAACAACAACAAAAAGATTCATCTGTGTCATCTAAGGTAAGTTTATAACATGGTATGTTCTGATAACAGTAGAAGAAAATTTAATACAGGGTGGAAACTTTAAGAGTATCTATTACATGTGCTATAGCACACACAAAGGGCATGCACTCTATGAAAGATATAAATTAATACTTATACTATATTTTCTAATGAAAGAAAAAATCAGACTAAGGATTACTGTTAAGAATTACCTTAAATAGGCAGTTGGTATCAGAATAACTTTTTTCCCATTAATTATAATAATTGAAGTATACATGGTCACCCTCTTTAAATCTGTGTTGTGTTCTTCTGGTTGTTTTTTATTTTTTCATTTGACTTGGTTTACATGTGTTCATGTCAATTTCAGTAGTTGCTAAACTCTTTGCTCAAAAAAGAAAGAAAGAATAGAAAAATAACCAGTGTGGCAAGAACCATGTATGAAAAGGGTATTTCATATTAACTCTTGTACTTTTGATTTTATTTCTGAATTATGTAACAAATTCTCAATTGTATTGATGAGGAAAATGAGGTTTAAGGATATTAATGAATAAACTCAATATTCAGAACGGGTCAGTTTATTTTACACTCCTTACCATTTCTACTTCTGTCTTTGCTATGACTATTTAATCCACATAAACAATGTTTGGCTAATAATTTCTTCATCCATCATTTATGCCTGTAAATCTTTCATAGGAGTTTTCCTAACATTCTCTATGGTCAAAAATTATTATTTCTTTAATGACAAATATTTCTTCTCAGGTGAATGTACTAAAGTTTCCTTATACCTCTTTAAATAGCAGTGATCATAATAGCACCTTCCCTCAGAACACTAGATGGATTTCTAAGGCTGTTATTGATTAAACAACTATCACAATTTAGAGAAGAATTTAAAATCTTTACCTAAAGAATGTACATTTAGGTCAAATTTAAGAACAAATAATCTTCAGAGAATTCTGGACCACATATTTATTTTAACTGCAAGATATAGATTTACATATATATTGAGGTAGACAGGCTTGGTGATCCAAATTGAGAACTCATGGCTATTCTCACAGCTGCACCCTGGAAACCTTTCCCTGATACTGCTCTGCTCTCACAAATGAGATGCAGCATCAAACTCAGAATTGGGATATCTAACTTCTAATATCTGCAGTGAATATGTTACTGATTCTGAAAAACCACTGAAATCTCATGCTCTGACTCACATTTATTGGGAATCAAGGACTTAGATTGTTAGGTGATATTGTGAACTAGTTCACCAATTTACTCATAAAGCAATTATACTTCGATTTAATGTAAATAAATATATGTGACAATTAGCATTATATCATCTCATGAAGAATAAATATCAGTAGTAAAAGGAAAAGGATAGGTCAACAAACCATCTTTATTCTATATATTTTCATAAGTTAACTGCTAAACATAATTTTCCAATTACTTATTTTCTGTTTGTTAAGCAAATTTGGATACTAAGGCTTAAAGCCCTACTGAAGAATACAGTGAGACTTTCTCATTGGTGAAATTATAGTTAAATAACTTAAAATTCTTTTAGAATGGACTATTTTAAAAATTACTTACCTTACCTATTTGATATCTAAAATAATCCTAAAGAAACTGAGCTTGAATTTGTGAATCAAGGGACCTAATGATAACTAAAGAAACTTGCTACAAAACTATTCTATTTTTTTTTTAATGACAATCCAGAGAGTCCCGATATGGTTGCCACATTGAATCCAGAATAAGGTAGAACACGTGCTCTAGTTTCACAGCTTCATAGGATGCCACATAATTCCTCATCCCTGTATAAAATAGTTCATGGAGGTTCTCTCTATTCTGCAATCTTTTTTTCCCAGTGTAAATAATGTCTCAAGATGACACAATACATGACTCTTTTATCACATTCTTAATGCAGTAAAGAGCCACTGAGTGCAAACTGACCGCACAACTTGTCTTACAGTTACATTGTATCATCTTTTCATTGACTCTTTTGTCTGCGGACTAGATCATATATAATATTTCTAGCAAAAACCATGAACTGTAGACAATTGAAACATACTTCAGAAAATCACCACTTATATATTGCCTTTACCTATTGCCATCACAATCTTATTGACAGCACATCTTATAAAAAATATTGTAACATGAAATATAAATAAGAAAAATGAATAGAACTGAAGATTATTTTCCTCAACCACAGTGGCTAATAACATAAAAAAAAAAATTGTGTGTACTTTCAACCATTCTTTGCTAATCAATATAACTGATATTACATTAGTTTAGTATATCCTAGTGGCAATGTTTGCCAACAAATCAAACACAATAAACTCTAACAAATTACATTTTCAAATTCAAGCTGAATTTCATTAAGCATAAGCATTTCCTGAGTATTCAGTTGCAGAAAATTAAGGGAGGCTGTCTATTCATGCTAAAAGAAAGTAATTTGACTCTATGGATAATGCAGTATATTAAAAATAAACAACAAAAAAAATGTAGTGAAGGAAATGAAACTTGTTACCTAAATAACATAATTAACAGGAATAAAATGTTTTATGATCAAGCTAATATTTAAAATATTATTTAATCTTTACTGGTAAAATTAAATAATATATATTCACTCTCATTATAAATTTATTTCACAATATATAAAATGTATAAAATGAAACAATAAAAAGAACAAGTAATATAATTCAACTAATAAACAATAATTAATATTCTGTGCATGTCAATCCCTGCTTTTGGTAAAATTTATATTATTGTGATCATACTGATATATTTGTCACCCAAATTCATTTCTTTTCCTGTTCAGGGTCTCAACTCATTTCTGCATTATGTACACATATTGAAATATATGGAAAGCTACAACATCTCTGAATTCATTCTTTTGGGGCTTTCTTATGTCCAACACACTCAAATATTTTGCTTTGTGTTCTTCCTATTCAGTTATGTTTCCATCTTGGTAGGAAATATTGTGATCCTTGTCTCCATTAGCTGCAGCTCTCTTTTTAACCAACCCACGCATTATTTCCTTGGTCATTTATCCTGTATGGACACCTGCTATTCCTCTATTGTTATACCCAAACTGATTAGTGACTTGTTAGTGGGGACAAAACCAATTCCTACAGAAATTGCATAGTGCAGGTCTTTAACATGCACTTCTTTGGAGGTATTAAGGTATCCATTATGGCTACCATAGCCTTTGATCACTATGTTGCCCTTTGCAAACCTCTTCACTACATTATTATGATGAACAGGAGATGTAATATTCTAATCCTAGCTGCTTGGGCTGGTGGACTCTCTATTCATTTCCTCAATTTTATCTGGTATTCTGGTTGCCCTTTTGTGGTTCTAATGAAATTGATCACTATATTTGTGATATCTTCCCATTGCTAAAAGTTGCTTGTACTGATACCTACATCACAGGTGTCCTGGTAGTTGCAGATTTGGGTACGGTTGCCTTAGAAACCTTTGTTATCTTATTTGTTTCTTATGTCATTATATAATTCACTTTAATATATCACTCAGCTGAGGGAAGATGCAAAGCTCTCTCCAACTGTGGGTTTCATATCACTGTGGTAGTCTTATTCTTTGATCTTTAAATCTTTGTCTACCTTAGACCACCAACCACTCTCCCTGAGGATAAAATATCTGCACTATTTTACACCATCATAGCGCCTATGCTTAATCCTCTAATATATACTTTGAGAAATAAAGAGATGAAAAATATTATGAGAAAATTTTGGTGTCAAATGTTATTTTTGAAGGAAATATACAATTAATGTGTAATTGAAAAGCTACATATTACCTTATAGATTAATATTTTCATTGTAGTCATATATGCTATGGATGAGGGTAATAGGATTTAAAGTTTAATTAATCAATTATCAATTTTACCATGCAAAAAGCTTTTTGACACATAATTTGTTTTGTGGGGTATTGAATGGAGTAGGTAGTATTATCTGAAAAAAATATCTTGGCCAAAGATATGAAGAAAATGCTTTCTTAATCAGTGAATTTTTAATGATAAAATTTTATTTGAAAAATCAAATCTCTCTGTAAGACATAGTAACAAACATTATGTGGTAATGGAGAAGTTAAATTCTGTAATTTAAGTAGTCATTTTAATTTTGATAAGTATTTACCTTTATATCCTTTAAAGGGCCTCAAAATCAATTGTATAATATAAAAACTAGAAGAGTAGACTCGTATTTAACATGGTTTCTAGGGGTCAACTCTTTGACTTTCTGTTAAAAAATAATTATTAGTGAAGACAAAATCTAATAATTCAGAAAGCTGCATACAGAGGTTCTGGTATTTAACCGATTGGCCAAATTAAAAATCATTTCCCATCAATCTTAAGGAAATGAATTATATGATGCAAGTTTTGACCACCTTGTTAAAACTGGTAACCATATGGCTACTCATTGGATCTGGGACCAAAGTCCGTTCATATTAATAAGAGAAAAACATCAGCAGAATACAAAAAAATGACTTAGTAAAAATACAAATATATCTACACACACACATACAAAAGCAAAAACATTGCAACACAATAGATATAGAATAACATCTAGTAAATAACAAGAAGAGACTTCTGAGAAAGATTTCCTAGAGAAGAACAAAATTTGTTAAAATGACTCTTAGGAAGTAAAGCACACATCATAAGGGAGAAGGGCCTATTAACAGAATTATCTGAAAGGAAAATAATGAAAAAATACAGAAAGTTTCAGGTAATGTACACACAATAAAACAAGTTATTGGGAAGCGGCAGTGGCTCAATCAGTAGGGCTCCTGTTTACCATATGGGAGGCCCTGGGTTCGGTTCCCGGGGCCTCCTGGTGAAGGCAAGCCCGCCCGCACGGCGTGGTTAGCTGACCCAGCGAGCACAAGCAGCGAGGGGGGGATAAATGAAAAAAAAAAAAAACAAAAAAACAAAAACAAGTTTGGAGGCACTGTACAAAAAATGATAATGATCAGAAAAATAATGAGACTGATAAAACTAGGTAGAGATCTCAGAGTAGAAAGGGATTGGACAAATTATTATTTTGTCAAGATAATAATAAAGGAAACAAATTATTGCCAGATTTAACTTCTCTTTGGAAAAGCCTTAAGAAGACAATATGGCAAAGTCTGAAGATTTGAACAGAAGTTTTGGAATATGAAACATTTGATCACCACACTATTTGTATTACATCATTCACAAAAAAAATGAAAATTAAAACCTTCCCATTTAATAAGCTTATTGTGTAAAAAACTTGTACCTTTTTCAAAATTATATTTTCAAACACGTATTCAAACATAATATCCCTTCTTTTTCTTTTACTATGAACACTTCTTCGCACTTATCAGGAACATTTCCTGTATCACTAATGTTGTTATCAGTGTGAGGCGCAAAGGAAGAGTCAGAGGGCTGCAGCTCGCTCAGGCAGAACAGCACTGAGGTTTCTGTGACCCTTTCTTTTATTTAGCAGCAGTGTTTAATGTTTTCAGCTTGGTGTGTGAGAGCGCTGTTTGTGAGTTCCCAGACAATCTTTCTTGAGAATTCAGACAATAACATCTGTGTGGTGAGTTCACTCTGCTCTGCCTCCTCCCACTGATATCTGCAGCATGCAGTGTCCTTGGAGACATTTACTAATGTTTCTCTGCCAGCAAGCATGCTTTTTACATGCTTAACCCTTTATGCTCTAGCTCTCAGCATCTTCTCCAACACACTAATGATTATGCATTAATAATGGAATTAGTGACGTCTGAAAGGGCAGATTCTTTAACATATATCCCCAAGTGTAAATCAGGGAGGGAATGAAATCATGTAACCTATCAGCACCTTAAGATATTCTTTTTGTTATTTATTTTTTTTACATACACTGCTATCCCAATTACTCCTGACCCTTACATATATTATGAAGCACATAAACCAATCTCACTCTGTGCCTTGGTTCCCATTTCTCCAGACTTTCTCCTTGTCCAGGCACTTATCATTTATCAGAACAATGACTCCATTATTTCCAAACAGCACTTTCATGCTTGCATTAATTCTGCTCCACAGCCAGGGAGAGATCTGGCAAAATCCACAAGTTCAGGAATGTTAATGTCAGAATCTCCTCTTTTGATATTTCACCTTTTAAGGTTTTTCACATATCTAAGTAATAACTTATATCCATGGGAACACTGGAGCTTCTGAAATATAAAGGAAAACCATTCTGTCTATTCCAAAGGAAATTAGCTCAAACAATTTAGGTATTCATAATTCTAAATGATTTGGTTTAATGTATTAATATTCCAAGGAATATTTGAATTTTTAAAGTAAATAAAAGTGTCCATGTGTATGTGTGCCTGTGTGTTTATCATGGTTATATCTTTGTAAGTATGACATGGGGTTCACTTATGTTTCTCGAGGAAGGGTCAGAGGAATGTCCCTTGCTATCAACGAGAATGCTCTTCAGAAGAGTGTTTGATTTCTAACCCTGAAATGTATATAAAATCTCATGAAAAGTCTACAATTGATTTATTTCTGTTTTTGCTTAACTGCCCTTTGAAATTGATTGCAAGGAATATCAGGCATGCTATAAGTGTGAAGATAAACACATGCACCTTACTTTTCCTGCTAAATACAGATATGGTTCGCAAACTACATGTAATTGGTGAAACCCTGGTGCTAGATATGTGTAGCAGTTTGATATTATTTATGAATTCCAAAAAAGTTATTGATTATGTTTGTAAACTGGGTTGTTCTCTGAGCATGATATCCTTTGTTGTATTAAATTCAAAGGTTTTAAGTAAACTTGATTAAATCAAGTTTAGTGCTTTGATTCAATTACATCAGTAAGGCGTGACTAAGGGTTGAGTCCTTGCCCCCTTGGTGGGCTGATACAAACAGACATTCACTCAAGAAGACATACAAAAGAAAGCATAGGAAGAAAGAGAGCTCCATAGACACGGAAGAGGAGAAAACTTTGATACTGCTGCCCCGGGAAGAGAGATGAGCCATTTGCTTGACAGTTTGCAGCTGTAGAGAACAGAGCAGGTGCACTAAGGAAGACCAAAATGAAACAAACCCTATACCAGCCTAAAGCTGAGATCAGAAAAAGCTGGGCCCACAGAGCCTTAAGAGGAAGAAGGAAGGAGACACCAGGCCTGCCATCTTATTTCAACATGTGGCAACTGATTTGGGTGAGAAAGTAACTATTATGGTACCTTGAGTTGGACTCTTAAGGGCCTTGTAACTGTAACTTGTAAGCATTTACCCCAAATAAATACCCTTTATAAAAGCCAACCTATTTCTGTTACTTTGCATGAGCACCACTTTGAATAACTAATATAGTATGCAAATTTATGGTACTGTAAATTAACATATATAAGTTTTACTTATTGTAAAATTAATGGATTATAGTTTATGTTAGGTTTTATGAATAATGCCAAACATCATTTCAATGTGTTTGTGGAATTTTATATTTTCTCTCTCTCTTTCTCTTGATGAGGATGCTAAAGGTTTCTGAATATTATGAATCTTTCCAAAGAACCAACATTAGCTTTATTGATAATCTCTATTTTACACTATTTATAAATTGAATTTTTCTGCTATTTTTTTATCTTTATCTCTATATTGTCTAGTTTAAATTTGCTTTTACTTACTTAATCTTTATACTTGGATTATTTATATCACTTACTATACCCTATTTTGCATCTTATAGTTAGATGTAATATATTTAAACATTCTACAGATTTTAAAAAGATGATAAGGGAATATTATGAACATGTTATGGACAATAAATTCAACAAATTAGAAAGAACTGGCAAACTCCTTGAATAATATAAATCAAAAAAGTAAAAAAAACAACAACCATATAATCTAAAAAGCCTTCATGCCTTAAGAAACTGAATTTGTACTTTAAAATCTTTCCGGAAGGAAAAACCTGTTCCATTTAGCTCAACTGGTGTATTCTTCCTAACATTAAAGAAGAAATAATACCAATTCTAAACAGAAACTTCCAGAAAAAGGAGCAAAACAGAATATCCAAACTCTTTCTTATGCCAGAATTTCACTGCTGATATAAAATATAATAACTTTCATTTACCTTTTGTTAACATTTTCTACATGGATAATGACATCACCTATAAAAACAGATAATTTACATATTCCTTGCCAATCTGGATGTTACTTTTAAAAAAATTAATTAGATTAGGAGGTTTGAGGAATGTAAGATCAATGTACAAAAATTGAATATAAAGATTTTATTTCTAACAAAAAATGACAGTATTTTTAAAATGACATTTTAATACTATCAAAATTCTTAATATTTAATAAAATATTTAATACTTACTGAAATGTGACAAAATACATGCAAGGCATTCTACAGTGAAAAGTACAGAACTTTGATGAAAACAAAGAACAGCTCATAAATCAAGTGACAATGAAAAAACTCAACATTTTTAAGGTGTCAATTTTTTTTCTTCCCAAATTAATCCTTAGTCAATACAACACTTCTAAAATTCTGAGAAGGCTTTTTTTTTTTTCATATAAAACCTAACTCTAAACTTTATATGCCAATGCAGAATATCTAGGTTAGCCCAAACAAGTGCATAATAGAATTTATTTGTAGTAACACTACCTGATATCACCACGTATTATAAAGCTACAGTAATCAAAGCAGTGTGGTAGACTGCTCTTGGTTATTTCAAAATGGTTATTTCTCCCCTAACCTGCTTTGGAAGCAAATGGAATTCTTTTTCTGAAATTCACGATGGGAACCTGATGGAGCTCCTGGAGGTAAAAAAGCATGGGGAGTGACCCTAAAAATGAGCCTCCATGACATTTTTATCTCTCAAACTAGTTCCCAGTAATTACTCAATGACCCTTTGGTTTTCCTACATAAGGCTTATTTCAGCCCTGATTTCTGCTACAGTTATGCTATTATTCTTTGTACCTGTCTCTCTCTTCAGTTTTGGGGACATTCATATGCTCTATGACATCAATTCTCCATAGGATGTTGATTTTCAGTTTTCAGCTTTTTTCTTGTTGTAAGGATGGAAATGGTGACATTCAAGCACTTTGCATGTCACAATTAAAATATATTTATTTTCATGAATATAGTTCTTAAAATTTTTCTTATGTTTTATTTCTTAAAATTAGAACTTTAGCAGTATATAATTTTATTTTCTAAATATTTATATATTTAAATATGTATAAATCTTTTGCCTTAAATCCCCTGTGCTCGGAGATCTGGATACTGTCTGTGCTTTAAATTATTGAGGCATTTTAAATGCCCTAATAATGACCTTTTAAAAATATTCTGTCTCTGCATGCAGGTATATGTTTTCTTTAATTGTTGAATGTATAATTTTATTTATGTCTAAATATGCCAATATATGTTTTTCCATTAATATCTTTTTATTTACAAATCAACTTTATTGATACATACTAACAAAACATAAATCCATTAAAACTGTACAATCAATGGTATTTGGTATAATCACGTAGTTGTGCATTCAACACTTCAATCATTTTAAATTATTTTCATTACTCTAGTAATAATAATACTAAAAACAAGAATCAAACAAACAAAACTCATTACCTCTCAATCTCTCTTTGATTCCCCTGCCATACATAGCTGCTATTCTGTTTCCTTCTCTCTAGTTTATGTGTATATTTATATTTTACAAAATCAGTTTTATATATACAATATACATGACCTCACACTTTCTCTTTAAACCACTGGCATATCCATATAATAGTGCTGCTAGTTACAAATATTATGTTGTGTGTTCACCTTTTCTATTCATTTCCAAAGATTAACACACATCATTTTTACCAATTCTGCACAATTTAACTCTCAGGTTTCTATTCTCTAACCTCATTCTGTTTTTGGGTGACCCATATTCTAGTTATTAACTCCATGAGATTATACAATATATTTAGTTCATAATTTGTCCTTTTATGTTTGGTTTGCTTCACTCAATATAATGTCCTCCAGGTTCATCCATGTTGTCATATGCTGCACAACTTCATTTCTTCTTACAACTGCATAATATTCCATCATGTGTATACACCACAATTTGTTTACCCATTCATCAATTGATGGACACCTGGATTGTTTATAACTTTTGGCAATTGTGAATAACACCACTATGAACATTGGTGTGCAGATGTCTGTTCATGTCACTGCTGTCAGTTTTTCTGGGTACATACCTAGCAATGGAATTGTCATGTCGCATGGCAAGTCTATATTCAACTTCCTTAGGAACAGCAAACATTGCTCAACAGTGGCTGTACCATTCTACATTCCCACCAACAGTGAATAAGCATTCCTACATCATCTCCAACATTTACAGTTTTCTGATTTTTTAGTAGTGGCCAGTTGAATAGGTGTGACATGATATCTCATTGTAGTTTTATTTTCATTTCCCTAGTCACTAGTGATGTTGAACATTTTTTCATGTGTTTCCTTGCCATTTGTATTTCTTCTTTGGACAATTGTCTTTTCAAGACTTTGCCAATTTATTAATTGGGTAGTGTGACTTTTAATTTTTGAGTTGTATGATCTCTTTATATATCATGTATATATACATGTATATCATATATATTGAATCCTTATCAGATATGTGATTGCCAAATATTTTCTCCCAATGACTTTTGACAAAGTCTTTTGAATGCAAAAGTGATTAATTTTGAGGAAGTCTCATTTATCTCTTTTTTCTTTTGTTGCTCATGCTTTGGGTGTAAAGTTTAAGAAACTACATCCTACTACAAGATCCTGAAGATGTTTTCCTACATTTCCTTCTAGGAGTTTTATGGTTGCCACTTTTATACTTAGGCCTTTGATCCATTTTGAGTTAATTTTTGTATAAGGTGTGAGATAGGGGTCCTCTTTCCTTCTTTTGTATATGGATCTCCAGTTCTCCTAGCACCGTTTTTTTTAATACACTGTTCTGGCCCAACTGGAAGGGCTTGTCAAAAATTAGGTTACTGTAGATGTGAGGGTCTATTTCTGAATTTTCAATTTGGTTCCTTTGGCTGATATATTTATGGTTATGCCAGTATCATGCTGTTTTAACCACTGTAGCTAAGTAATAAGCTTTAAGTTCAGGAAACGTGAGTCCTCCAACTTCATTCTTCTTTTTAAAGACATATTTGACTCTTTGGGAGCCCTTACCCTTCCAAATAAATTTGAATATTTGTTCTTCCATTTCTGCAAAATAGGCTATTGGTATTTTTATTGGGATTGAGTTGAATCTGTAAATCAGTTTGGGTAGAATTGACCTCTCCACAATATTTAGTCTTCCGATACATAAACACAGAATGTCTTTCCATTTATTTAAGTCTTCTTCAGTTTCTTTTATCAAAGTTTTGTAGTTTTCTGAATAAAGGTCCTTTATGTCCTTACTCAAGTTCATTCTTTATTTTATTTACTTATTTATTTTTTTTACCAGGAGGTCCTAGGGATCTAACCCAGTTCCCTCCATATGGGAGACAGATGCCCAACCATTTGCGCCACATCCGTCCCCCAAAATTATTTTATTTATTTATTTATTTATTTATTTATTTATTTATTTATAAATTTTTATTCTTAAATATTTGATATTTGGTCACTATTATAAATGGATTTTTTTTCAGATTTCATAACAGTAGTGTATAGAAACACTACTGATTTTGAGTATTAATCTTGTATCTTGTCACTTTGCTGAACTCATCTACAATTTCTAGTAGATTTCTTGTGGATTTTTCAGGAATTTCTAGATATAGGATCATATCAATATCAAATAGTGAAAGTTTTACCTCTTCCTTTTCTCTTTGGATGCCTTTTATTTCTTTGTCTATCCTAAATGTTCTAGCTAGAAAAATATTGAATAAAAATGGTAACAGTGGGCATCTTTGTCTTTTTCCTGATCTTGGGAAAGTTTTCAGTCTTTCATCATTGAGCACAATGCTAGCTGTAGATTTTTCATAAAGCTTCCAAACAGTTTGCATGCCACAATGGAAATATATTCATTTTCATCAATTATAGTTATTAAACATATTCTTATGATTTATTTCTTAAAAATTAGATCTTTAGCAGTGTATAATTTTAGTTTACAAATATTTATATTTAAAAATGTATAAATCATTTCCCTTAAATCCACTGTACCCAGAGATCTGGAAACTGTCTTTGCTTTAAATTTTTGAGGCATTTTAAAGGCCCTCATAATGTTTTTAAAGTATTCTGTCTCTGCATGCAGGTATATGTTTTTTTTAAATTGTTGCACGTATAATTTTTATATTCCTAAATATACCAATATATGTTCTTTAGCATTTTTTCCATACTGTTTTATGGCCTGCTTTATTTATCAATAAATTATAAAAGCATATTTAATTCTTCCAATGTGAATTTTTATGTTTCTTCATGTAGTATTAGCCAATGTTATACATATATATATATATATAACTATGATATTAAATTTTTCTATCTGTCAGGATTTTACAAGAGAGGCAGAGTCAAATTCTGTAAAAGGTTATAAAAAGAGATTAACTTCAATAGATGTGGAAAGATGTAAAAAAAAAAAAAAGGAGAAGGAATGTGCAGTACCTTGGGGCTAGGGGCTAGTAAGAGTACAAGTCTGACATCTGTTAGGTAGAATACAGAAGGTTCCTTGGTGGTGTAAAGAAGGGTGGAAATGGGTGCTGTGATAGGAAATAATATTTTAAAATGAAATAATAACATAAGAAGGACTTGTGTGGACCATGAGAATTATTTGCTCTAAATTAAGGGCTAAAAAATTATTCAAATCCATTCTCTTTGGTTTATACTGATGCTCTTCCTATGCCTATAGCAGGAAAAAAAAAAAAGATGAAGCAATATAAATAAAAGAAAAAATGATTGTGCAATATCATATTTTCCTAATGATAACCACTACCTTGTATTAGCTGATAACAAGTAACACAAAATTTTATCTTGTAACATAAAACAATGTGCATGGCTTAGAGGTTTCAAATGACTGTAATTACATATTTAGAAATGTCTCCATAGTTCCATAATAAAGTCTACAATTTTATATAGATTAGGAAAATCTTGATGTTCTTCTGATACTCTAATCACATTGATCAAATTAGATGACAAATAATATTCAAAATATATTAAGTATTTTACAATGGAAAAATTCAGCAAATAGTTTTTGGAGAGTTTCTTCTAGGAGATTGGTATAATGAAAAAATAATTTTAATAATATATCATCAGTGCTATTTCATAATTGTTGCTGAAACACTGCTATCATAAACCTGGAGAGATAAATAAAAGAAAATAGCATCTCCAAAGTCTTTATGTCTTTTATAAGAGCATGATCTTTATTTCTTTAGGTTTAACTACATATGCATTTGATGCTGTACAGTGCCATGGAAGTTTTACCCTCAGGACCCCTCCTGTGCCTTTTATTTCAAAGTGTTCCAATTAATATTTTACTACAAGAATCTTTTAGATGAACAACTCATGGAGGAATCAGAGGCCTTCCATATATATTTACTGCTTTCATAGCACACTCAAGAAAAATAAAATGACCCAGTCTGAAGGACCACTTAGACATTCAAAAGAAAAGTAAAATGTGACAGGAATGAGTTTTATGGTTAGTATGTATAAATCCATGTATGGACAGCATGTGTGTGTGTTTCTTCAGATAAAAGTTTGGAGAGGAACGGCTTGGGGGGTGGATTGGAGGACCGCGGCAGGGTCGGGGTGTGGGAGGGCAGGGGCTGCTGCTATTCTGTCTCTGGGATCCCCAAGCCTGGAGTGGTGTCTATGAATGATCTGTTGGATCAATCCACCCCCACCCCAGCCAGTCCATAGCTGGCCTCCCTCAAGCCAGATGTGCCCCAGTCCAGTCGAGCCTGAGCTAGGATCAGGTCTGTCCCAGAGCCAGATGGCAGAAAGAACATGACATCATGGAGATTGTTTCACTCAAATAGCACTGGCGTGAAGGCAGAAAATTTATGTTGCCAAGAGGAGTTGATGGCAGTTTTTTGGCAAGACCCAGTAAAAGTAACCTCGGAGTCTTTACACTTTCCTTAAGAAGAAAGGGAGCTGTCACACACATCAAGACTCAGAACACTGGTGATTGATATGATCTGTATGGAGGGGAGAAGTTTGCCACTTCAGCTGAGTTGCTCCAGTATTTTATGGAGCACCACGCACACTCAAAGAGAAGAATGGAGATGTTGAATTTAAATATCCTCTGAACTGTGCAGATCCTACCTCTAAGAGGTGGTTTCATAGACAATTTTCTGGAATAGAAGCAGAGAAATTATTAATTAAGAAAGGAAAACATGGTAGCTTTCTTGTATGAGACAGCCAGAGCCACGCTGGAAATTTTGTTATCTTTGTCTGCACTGGTGATGACAAAGGTGAGAACAATGATGGCAAGTCTAAAGTGACCCACGTTGTGATTCACTGTCAGGATATGAAATACAATGTTGGTGGAGGAAAATGGTTTGCTTCTTTGACAGATCTGGTGGAGCACAAGACAAATTCCATGGTAGAAACATTGGGCATGGAACTACAGCTCAAGCAGTCCCTCAATACAACTCATATCAATTCCGCTGAAATAGAAAGTCTGGTTCAAGAACTAAGCAAATTAGCTGAGACTACAGATAAAGTCAAACAAGGCTTTTGTAAAGAATTTCAGACATTACAACAACATGAGTGCAAGCTTCTCTACAGCCGAAAAGAGAGTCAGAGGCAAGAAAATAAATACAAAAATAGATTAAAAAACAACCTGTCCTTTGATCATACCAGAGTTGTCCGTCAAGATGGAGATCCCAATAAGGCTGATTCAAGATTATATCAAGGTAAATATTATATTGCCTGAACTTGAAACCAAGTATAACAATTCAAAGCCCAAAAAGAGTTACATTGCCATACAAACAAGGCTGTCTGCCCAACAAGTTGATTGACTTCTGGTGGATGGTATGCCAAGAGAACTCGTGAGTGATTGTCATGACAATGTAAGAAGTGGAGAGAGGAAAGAGTAAATGTGTCAACTACTAGTCTGACGAATATGCTCTAAAAGAATATGGGGTCATGCACATTAGGAACATCGAAGGAAGTGTGCTCATGACTATATGTTAAGAGAACTTAAATTTTCAAAGATTGGACAAGGGATAACAGTACGCTCACATTGTATTTTGATACTTTTTCCATTTTGTACATGTAGTTTAGTTTGTTGGCATACAGTTGTTCACAAAATTTTCTTTTGATTTCTTTTAATACTGTGTGGTCAGCAGTAATGGCCCCCTTCTCATTTCTGATATTTAGAAATTTGCATCCTCTCTGTTTTTCCTTTGTCAGTTTAGCTAAGGGTTTTTCAATTTTTTTGATCTTAAAGAACCAACTTTTGGTATTATTGATCCTCTCTATTCTTTTTTTGAGGGGGTCCCAATTTCATCTATTTATGCTCTAATCTTTGTTATTTCTTTCCTTCTGATTGATTTCAGACTAATTTGCTATTCTTTTTCTAATTCCTCCGGGTGTGTAGTAGGTTTTGGTTTTTAGCTATTTATATTTATTTTTTTAAATGTAGTTGTTTACAGCTATAAATTTTCCTCACAGTACTGCCTTTACTGCATCACAAAAGTTTTAAATGTTGTGCTCTCATTTTCATTCGTCTTTATATACTTTCTGATTTCTCTTTAAATTTTTCTTTGACCTACTGATTGTTTAAGAATGTGTTGTTTAATCTCCATACCTTTGCATATATCCAACCTCTGCCTATTATTGATTTCCAGCTTGATTCCATTATGATCAGAGAATGCACTCTGTATAATTTAAATATTTTTAAATTTATTGATACCTGGTTTTTGACCCAACGTATGGTCTTTCCTAGAGAATGATCCATGAGAACTTGAGAAGAACGTATATCCTATTCTTTTCTGGTGCAGTGTTCTGTATATGTTTGTGATAGTTTATTTATAAAATTGTCCAAATTCTTTATTTTCTTATTGATCTTTTGTATAGATGCTTTTTCTTTGGATGTGAGTGTTGTATTGAATTCTCCAAATATTTTTATAGAGATGTTTATTTCTACCTTCAGTTTTGCCAGCATTTCCCTCATGTATTTGGGGGTACCTTGGTTAGGTTCATATATATTTATTATTGCTATTTATTCTTGGTAGACTATCCTTTTTAATAATATATATTGTCTTTGTGTCTTTTTTAAAAAATTTATTTATTTTTTATTGTGGGTAAAAATCAAAATTTTCACAATACATACCAATATTTGTAAAATGATATATAAATATATATGCATATATGTGCATTTGCTTAGAAAAATGTTATATATATATATATATATATTTTTTTTTTTTTAAGAGGTGCTTAGATTATCTAAAATATTACATGGAACCCACCAGGATTCCCATGTTGCCCACCTCCCACACCTCCCACCACATCCCACACAAATGTCTCCCGCAAGTGTGGCCCACCACTCTCAATGGACTTACACATCCTGGGGCATTGCCACCAACAATAGACCACAGTTCAAATCATAGACCACACTCTCTCCCACACAGTTCTGAGTGGTGTGTGCTGATTTAAAATGGCCTACATCTGTTGCCACAACGGTACTCAGAACAACCTCCAAACCCTAAAGAAGCCCCTGTATTACAACTGCACATCGCCTCCCTACCCGGAAAGTGTCCAGTGGCCACTGGCTCCACCTCATTGTTATAATTTCTTCCACTGCTAGAATCACCATATGTGTACAACAGACTTCCATCAAGTCCACTCTAGTCCATAGTTCTTTCCCCAATCCTGGAGGGAATGGGATGGTGATGTCCACTCCACATCCAAGTGAGACAGGGCTTATATCTCATGGATATGGTGGGTGGGATGATCTTGTCTGCAGATGCAGGCCCTCTCCATTCCCTGGGCTGGCCGTTGCCCATCATTGTCTCCTTGTCAGATGACTTGGATGAGTCCATTGAGCTGTAGGGAAGAAGTTGCAGCTCCACCAAGATTCCATGCACATCTGGCACATAGGTAGGCCACAGGTTCCAGTCTCTGGAAGTATACCTAAAAACTCCAGCATCACATATAGGTTTGAATAGAAGGGACTGATGAACCATGTGCAGGGAGGACTTATTTGAGTCCAAATCTGTCACTCTCAGGAGCACAGATTCCAAAATAGAGCCCCCTTATAAGGCATCAGTCTCCGGGGCTATCCCCCCTTATATAGGACCTGGGTGTCTCCAGAGCTCTCAGGAGTCCCGCTGTGTGGGGTGATAGGCACTTTGACGTTCTATGAGCTCCTACTGAGGTGTGCATAAGAGTTGCCTCTGGGATGACCTCCCGACTCTCTTTGAAGTCTCTTAGCCACTTGAACTCATTTTTCTTTACCTTTTCCCCCTTTTATTCAAGGTCTTTTTCCACTTGTGTTGCCATTTGGCACTTGGTATTAATCCCTCGTTGCCAGGGAGGCTCATCCCCGGGAGTCATGTCCCATGTTGGGGAGAAGGTAATGCAATCATATGCTGAGTTTGGTTTAGAGAGAGGCCACATTTGAGCAACAAGGAGGCTCTCAGGTGGCAACACTTAGGCACCCCACAACAGCAAGCTAAGTCTCAGTTACAAGAGCAAAGATTCACAAGGGTAGTCATCAATAAAAATAACTCATCAGTGGGTCATCCTCTTTTGACAGACACTGTCCCTGCACTCAGAGGACTATTGCTGCTCTCTTGGAGACTATGGCAGAGCTCTCCAGGCTGGGAATTCAGATTCCCTCATTTGTTGTGTGATTGTCCACCCATCATTACCATGCCCCATCTTTTGACCTTTTGAACAATTTTGTATATCTTTCATGTTTATTCAGATGAACTATCTCCCATGAATACCCCCACCCAGACATCCCCCACCAATAACCCCCTGCAGTACCCATTGTAACCCTTCTGTGATCCAAATCCTCCATGAACATGTAGTCCATAAAATAACCAAATACACTTAATAGGAAAAAAACAACAACAATGATAAGCTTACATGCAAGAGACAAACATAAGGAAACTCAGGGAAAAAAAATCAAACAAAATAACAAAACAAAACAAAATATAATTAGTGGATTAGGACATTCAAAAAATGGGGAAAAAAGCAAAAGAAATGCCTTAAAAAGAAATATATATATATATATATATATATATATATATATTCTTTTTTTCCTTTTATCACTGTTATTGGATGTCCGGTGTGCCGTGACAACTACCCCCTCTCAATCCCCATTGTCTCCCAAATTTTCATTTAATTTTCAAAGAAATTTTAGTTCACAGTAAAGTCACACACGGAGTACCAGAGACTCTCAGATACCAAACCATCCCTCCCTTCTCCACCCCATATTAACCCTCCCCCCCCTTTTTTTGGATGTTAGCATTGTTATAGCTGTTATACAGATAGCAAAATATAGCAACTAAACATTGTCAATGATTTACAGTATAGTTTACAATTTAGATGATACAGTTTAATAATATTGATGATATTTACCATGTCCTGTGTCCACTACTGTAAGGGAATGAAAAACCTTTCCCATGAATACCAAACACCCCATTAGATCTTGACTGTTCCCTTCCCCCCAGCCCCCCAGGGCACATGACACCACCCTATCCTAACCCATGGAATGTCAAGATTCACAGTTACATGCCTTGGGAATTTGAACCTACCCTTCCTAATCCACCCACCCACCAGTGCTGCACTACCAAACCCAGTAACACCACCACCCATCTTCCCCATCCCCCAACATGCAACCACACTCTATCCCTTTACCATAGATTATGCCCATATGGGTGATGGCTCAAAGCCTGCTCTTCTCTTACTCTCCCTTGTTAACCAATCTTTCAGACAATGGTTCTCAGAGACTGCTCACTTTCCTCAGTTCAGATCAGTGAGGTCATATACTGTTCATAGTTCAGTGTCTGGCTTGCTTCACTCAACATAAGGTCTTCAAGATTCATCCACGTTATTCCATGTGTTAGCACTTTGTTCCTTCTTACAGCTGAGTAATATTCCATTGTATGTATGTACCACAATTTGCTTATCCATTCGTCTGTTGATGGGCACCGGGACTGATTCCAACTTTTGGCAATGGTGAACAATGCCGCTATGAACATTGGTGTGCATGTATCTGTTTGTGTCTTTGCTTTCAGTTCTTCTGGGTTTATACCCAGCAGTGGAATTGCTGGATCATACAGAAGATCTATTGTTAG
The DNA here is from genome assembly GCA_026826555.1 of Tolypeutes matacus. Lineage (NCBI taxonomy): Eukaryota > Metazoa > Chordata > Mammalia > Cingulata > Chlamyphoridae > Tolypeutes > Tolypeutes matacus. The sequence goes on from JAKSZT010053795.1 coordinate 2,032,292, forward strand.
TTTTCTGAGGAACTGCCAAACTGTCCTCCACAGTGGCTGGACCATACTGCAGTCCCACCAGCAGTTGATGAGGGTTCCTGTTCCTCCACATCCTCTCCAACATTTAGTGTCTGCTGTTTTTTTAATAGCTGCCATTCTTATGGGTGTAAGATGGTATCTCATTGTAGTTTTTGATTTGCATTTCCCTGATAGCAAGCGATGTTGACTTTTTTTTTTTTATGTGCTTTTAAGCCATATATATTTCTTCCTTGGAGAAGTGTCTTTTCAGGTCACTTGCCCATTTTTTAAGGTGTAGGATTTCTTTATATATGCAGGATATTAGGCTCCTACCATATATACAATTGCCAAATATTTTCTCCCATTGGGTAGGCTGCCTTTTTATGTTCTTAATAACATCCTTTGAGGTGCAGAAGTTTATAATTTTGAGGAGATCCCATGTATCTATTTTTTCTCTTGCTGCTCGTGCTTTGGCTGTGAAGTTCATGAAACCATTTCCTATTACAAGCTCCTGTAGATGCTTCCCTACATTATCTTCCAAGATTTTTATGGTTTTGGCTCTTATATTTAGATCTTTGATCTATCTTGAGTTGATTTTTGTATAAGGTGTGAGATGGTATTCTTCTCTCATTCTTTTGGATATGGATATCCAGTTCTCAAAGCACCATTTGTTAAAGAGGCCATTTTCTTCCAACTGAGTGGGCTTCATGGCCTTGTCAAATATCAGATGACTGTATATGCGAGGATCTATATCAGAACTCTCAATTCGGTTCCGTTGGTCAGTAGGTCTATCCTTGTTCCAATACCATGCAGTTTTGATCACTGTAGCTTTGTAGTATGTTTTAAAGTCAGGTAGTGTGATACCTGTAACTTCATTTTGATTTTTCAATATGTCTTTGGCAATTCGGGGCCTCTTGCCTCTCCAAATATATATTGCGGTTAGTTTTTCCAGTTCCTTAAAAAATACAGTGTTGACTTTTATTGGGATTGCATTAAATCTGTAGATTAGTTTGGGTCGGATAGACATCTTGATGATGTTTAGTCTTCCTATCCATGAACAGGGAATATTTTTCCATTTATTTAAGTCTTCTTTGATTTCCTTTAACAGTTTTGTGTAGTTTTCTGTATATAAGTCCTTTACATCTTCAGTTAAATTTTTCCTAGGTATTTGATTCTTTTAGTTACTATTGTAAATGGTATTTTTTTCCTGATTTCCTCCTCAGTTTGATAATTATTGTTGTACAGAAATGCCACTGATTTTTGAGCATTGATCTTATAGCCTGCAACATTACTGAACTCCTTTATAAGTTCTAGAAGCCTTGTTGTGGATTTCTCAGGGCTTTCTATGTATAGGATCATGTCATCTGCAAATAATGAAATTTTTACTACTTCTTTTCCAATCTGGATACCTTTTAAGTCCTTTTCTTATCTCAGTGCTCGCGCAAGTACTTCTAAGACAATGTTAAATAGCAGTGGTGATACTGGGCATCCTTGTCTAGTTCCTGATCTCAGAGGAAAGGCTTTTAGGATTTCACGGTTGAAAATGATTTTAGCTTTGGGTTTTTCATATATACCCTTTATCATATTCAGAAAGTTTCCGCCTATTCCTATCTTTTGTAGTATTTTTATGAGGAAAGAGTGCTGTATTTTGTCGAATGCTTTTTCTGCATCTATAGAGATGATCATGAGATTTTTTTCATTCAATCTGTTTATGTGGTGTATTACATGGATTGATTTTCTTATATTGATCCATCTTTGCATACCCAGGATGAATCCCACTTGGTCATGGTGTATAATCCTTTTGATATGTTGTTGAATGTGCTTAGCAAGTATTTTGTTGAGGATTTTAGCATCTAGGTTCATTAGAAATATTGGTCTGTAATTTTCCTTTCTTGTAGTATCTTTATTTGGTTTTGGTATTCAGGCAAAGTTGGCATCATAGAATGAGTTAGGCAATATTCCTTCTACTTCTATTTTTTGGAAGAGCTTAAGTAGAATTGGTGATAGCTCTTTCTGGAATATTTGGTAGAATTTAGCTGTGAAGCCATCTTGTCCGGGACTCTTCTTAGTTGGGAGGTTTTTGATGAATGAGTCTATCTCGTTACTTGTAATTGGACTGTTGAGTTAATCTAGTTCTTCTTTCATCAATGAAGGCTGTTTGTGGGTATCTAGAAACTTGTCCATTTCCTCTAAATTATCATTCTTGTTGGCATATAATTTTTCAAAGTATCCTCTTATGATACTCTTTATTTCTGTGGGGTCAGTAGTGATAGCATCTTGCTCATTCCTTATTTTATGTATTTGCATCTGTTCTCTCTTTTTCTTTGTTAGTCTGGCTAAGGATTTGTCAATTTTGTTGATATTCTCGAAGAACCAGCTTTTGGTTTTGTTTATTGTTTCCAGTGCTTTCTTATTCTCTATTACATTTAGTTCTGCTCTAATCTTTGTTATTTCCTTCTTTCTACTTCCTTTAGGTTTAGTTTGTTGTTGTTTTTCCAATTTCTCCAAGTGTGCAGTTAGTTCTTCAATTTTAGCTCTTTCTTCCTTTTTAATATATGAATTTATGTCTATAAACTTCCCTCTCAGGACTGCTTTCGCTGCATCACATAGGTTTTGATATATTGTATTGTCATTTTCATTAGTTTCAAGGTAGTTACTGCTTTCTTTTGAGATTTCCTTTTTGACCCACTGTTTGTCTAAGAGTGTGTTGTTTAATTTCCATATCTTTGTGCCTAACCTGTTTCTCTGGCCCTTGGTGATTTCCAACTTCATTCCGTTGTGATCAGAGAAATTACTTTGTATAATCTCAATCTTTCTGAATTCATTGAGAGTTGTTCTGTGGCCTAGAATGTGGTCTATTTTGGAGTATGTTCCATGTGCACTCAAGAAGAATGTAAATCCCACTGTATTTGGGTGTAGTGTTCTGTATATGTCTATTAAGCCCAGGTCTTCTAATGTATTGTTGAGTGCCTTAGTTTCTTTATTGATTCTCTGTCTAGATGTTCTGTCTAATGATGAGAGTGGTGTGCTGAAGTCCCCTGCTGTAATTGTAGAGGCATTTATTTCTCCTCTTAGTGTTTCCAGAGTTTGCCGCACATATTTTGAGGCACCCCAATTAGCTGCTTAAATGTTGATGATTTTTCTCTCTTCTTGAGGGGTTACTCCTTTGACGCATATGTAGTGTCCTTCTTTGTCTCTTACAATAATTTTGCATTTAAAGTATATTTTGTCTGATATTAGAATAGCTACTCCTGCCATTTTTTGGCTATTTTTAGCTTGTAAAATGGTTTTCCAGCCATTCACTTACAGCCTCCTTGAATCCCTGGGTTGAAACTGGGTTTCTTGTAGACAGCATATAGATGGATCATATTTTCTTATCCATTCTGCCAATCTGTATCTTTTGATTGGTGAATTTAATCCATTAACATTCAGTGTTATTACTCGTAACAAATTTCTTACCTCAGCCATTTTTTCTTTGGGTTATTGTATGTCATATATTGTTTTGTTTCTCTTTTTGTCTTTTCAGTTGTTTTTAAACTCTCCTCCAACTCTCTCTCCCTTGTTTTTTCCTTTCAACTTGTAGAGATTCCTTTAGTATATCTTGAAGTGCTGGTTTATTCTTGACATACTCTCTTAATTTATGTTTATCTGTGAATATTTTGAACTCTCCATCATTTTTGAATGCCAATTTTGTGGGATAGAGAATTCATGGAAAGAAGTTCTTTTCTTTTAGTATTTTGACTATGTCATACCACTGTCTTCTTGCCTCCATGGTTTCAGCTGAGAAATCAGCATTTAATCTTATTGTGATTCCCTTGTATGTGATGGTTCTCTTTTCTCTTGCTGCCTTGAGTATTTTCTCTTTGTCTTGAGCATTGGACATTTTGACAAGTATATGTCTTGGAGTTGGCCTGTTGGGATTTATACTATTTGGGGTGCACTGTGCTTCCAGGATCCGCATCTCCATCTCTCTCAATAGAGATGGGAAGTTTTCAGCCATTATTTCCTTCAACACTCCTTCTGTTCCCTTTCCCTTCTCTTCTCCTTCTGGGATGCCCATAATGCGTATGTTTGTGCATTTTGTATTATCGGTTAATTCCCTGAATCCATGCTGGATTTTTTCTATCGTTTTGTCTATCTGTTCTACTATCTCTTTGATTTCAGCTGTATTGTCTTCCATATCACTAATTCTTTCCTCTACCTGTTCAAATCTGCTGTTATGTGAATCCAGCATCTTTTTCATTTCTTGGCTTGTGCCATTGTTCACCATCATATCCATTACCTTTTAAGACATGTTTGCTATTTCTTCAGTATGTTCTCCCAGTGTCTTCTTTACATCCTTAATCTCTTCCTTCAGTTCTTTAAGTTGGTCCATGATATTTGTTTGGATAGCTTTGATTAGTTGTTCAATGTTCTGCATCATTTCCTGGTTTTTATTTTGTTCATTGGACTGGTCCATGTTTTCCAGTTTCTCAGAGTCATTTGTATTTTTTTGTTGCCCTCTGGTCATCATATTATCTTGATGGGTTTGTTCAGTTTATTAGCTTTTCTCTATGCTCTAGAGTTTTATTTATCTGGTGTTTCTGCGTGTGAGTTAAGTTTTCTCTTTGGCAGTTTTTCTTCTTATTTTATTTCCTTACTTCTTTCTATGTTCCCTTGAAGGCAAAAGATTAGGGCCAGAGGAATCAAAAGATGAAAGGAAGGCAGAAGGATAATAGTAATATTGATAAATGTTAGAAGAGGGGCAATGAGATGAATATTTAACTTGTGTAGGCAGTATAGAGTTATAGGAAAAAAAAGTGGAGTTCCTACAATGGACTGGGAAAGCAAATGGAATAATATATATATAGTGATTTAGAAGGCTAGAATTTTGAGGAGGGAGAGAAATAGTAAAGAATGTGCTGAAAGGAAAAAGTTAATACTAATTAAAAATAAAGCAGAAAACAAAATAGATGGAATAGAAATTGACGCCCTTAAATTGTTGGCCTATGAAGAAATGTTGTATCTAAGAGCCACAACGGAAAGCAGAAAGCAGAAAGATGAAGGAAGGATAAGCGATAGTTTTTAATACAGAATCAATATAGACAGCGAGTGGGAACTTACTGAAGAAGAAGCACAACAAAGAAGCGACAAGCTAGCAGCACCTAAGTCTTAAAAAATGAAAGAAAAAAAGAAAAGGGGGAGGAAAGAGGAAAGAAAAGCAAGAGACCAGAAAGAGACAGAGAGAAACCAAAGATCCACACAGGCTAGCAGTCAAACAGAGCCAAGGGGTCAATGATTCCCCTAGGGTCCATGTGGATCCTCTCTGCCTACTTGTGTTTATCAATCAATTTCCCCTCAGGGTTCTATATGCAGGTCCTGAAGAAGCTTTCAGTTATTAAACTAAATTAAAAACAATTTATTTTTCATTTATTGAAGTGACCTTCTCACTTTTTTTTAATTTTTATTATTTTAGCGAAATACAGGACCCAAAATAATTCCTCCTCTAGACCAACCCCCTTACAGAAGGGACCCTAACTGGGCCCATGGAAATTAACCAAGCACGTCCCACTTCCTGGACTCCCCAGGGTAGCTGTAGCTCTGATGTTAGTCAGTGCAGATTGCTAAAGAGGGCCGATTCTGCCCCTTCTGGACCCGAGCACCTGTGTCACCGGGCTGCTATATAAATTAGCTTGACTGCAGATTCACATCTGCTCTCAGCCTGATGCTGCTTCAGGTCAGCTTATCTGCTCCCTAAAGCTATGGGGCGGTGCAGGCAGCCAGATCGATGTTGAAATATAAAAATAAAAAATACCCTTCCCTGTCCTCCAACAGACCCTTCCTCTGTTGGGGAGTGTCCCTTCTTCCTGGCTCTGCGGCGGTCTGTGTCTTATCCCTGGGGAGCTAGGCAAATCAGCTCCCTCCCCCAACTGGAATCCCCCCACGTGTTCACTGGGTACCGATTAGCTCTGGCTGTTCTGTTCACACAAGTTCCAAGGGGCGCCAGGCAGCCAGATCCCCATAAAATAAAAATTTTCTTTGGGTCTTATTTGAAGTATATTTTATCTGATGTTAGTATAGCTATCCTAGCATTTTATTTGTTAAAATATGTGTGAAATATCTTTTTCAGCATTTCACTTTCAAAGTATTTGTATTCTTGTGTCTAGGTGAGTCTCTTGTAGATAGTATATGAAAAGTTTGTAATTTTCTATCTATTCCATCAGCCTGTGTCTTTTGATTGGGGAATTTAGTCCATTAATATTTAATGTTATAACTCTAAAGGCAGCACTTACTTCATCCATTTCTTCTTTTCGGTTATATCAATCATATCTTATTTGTGCCTCTATTTTCACATTTTTAATTACTTTTAATGATAAATTTCATTTCTAGACTCTCTTCCAAGCCTGTCACCTGTCTTCCTCTCCATGCTGCAGCACTCCCCTTAGTTTTTCTTTTTTTTTAAAAGATTTTATTTATTTATTCATTTATTCCCCCCTTGCTGCTTGTGCTCGCTGGGTCAGCTAACCACACCGTGTGGGCGGGCTTGCCTTCACCAGGAGGCCCCGGGAACCGAACCCGTGGCCTCCCATATGGTAAACGGGAGCCCTACTGATTGAGCCACAGCCGCTTCCCCTTAGTTTTTCTTGTAAGGCCAGTCACTTGGTGGTGAATTCTCTCAGTTTCTGTTTATCTGTGAATATTCTAAACTCACCCTCATTTTTG
>JAKSZT010053795.1:2054900-2082794 GCA_026826555.1 Tolypeutes matacus
CTAATTCACTGGAAGGCACAGAATAATTTTATGGTATTAAATTTATCATTATCTACCAGTACTTATTAAAATTTTTAAAAATATTAATAATGCAATATCCTATACATAAGGATAATGCATATAATACTTACAAATTACATTAGCTAAAATAAAATAGGGGCTGAAAAGATGGAGCACAGGGCATTTTTAGGGCACTGAAACTCTTCTGTATGATACAATAATGGTGGACATTTGAGCTTATGCATTTGTAAAAACAAATAGAACTATACAACACAAAGAGTTAACCATAATGTAAACCTCAGGCTTCATTTTACAATACAGTATTGATAGTTATTGATGAATTGTAACAAATGTACCACACTAATGCATGATGGTAATTATAGGAAAAACTGGTAGAGCGGTTATAAGGAACTCTCTGTACAATTTTTATTAAAACCTAAAGCTAATCTAAAATAGTCTATTAAATAAATAAATAAATAATAGTATAAAACCTGGGACTTTTGTTTTATACAGATATTAGTTCAATGCCACCATTGTCATTCTCTATTTGATAAGAGAAACTGCTTAATATATCTGAGCCTCATTTTATTTAGATATTAAAGGAAATTATCATTATTAAAAGAATTGTGGAGCAGATTTAAATGTTATCATGTGAATATTTCATTATAGTGATTTTCACAGATTATGTATACCAAAAATACCAGGTACCTTTTTCTTCTCCATTGCTTAGTTTATGTTACTAAAATTATAGATAATAATTAGAGGAAATATTTTCATTTTTACAAACTAATATCTCAGAGAATATATTTACATTGACATTTAGGCCATAATTTTATATATAATTGGTATTCATTATGTATTTGATAAAGTGACTGAACTATACGTATATTACTATGTGTTCACCATTTTAAAAGAAATATTTTGTTTTAGAATAATTTTAGATATACAAAAATGTTGCAAATATATTACAGTATGTTCTCATATTTTTCACACTCAATTTTCCTTATTATTTCCTATCATCTTACACCAATATGGTTCATTTGTCACAACTAACTAACAAGTGCTGATACATTATTATCAACTAAAATCCACAATTTATTCAGATTTTCTTTGTTTTAACCTAACATCCTTTTTCTATATTGGAATCCCATCCAAGACACCATATTACGTTTACCAATTGTGTTCCTTTAGGCACTTCTAGATAGCAATAATTTCTCAGACTTTGCTTGTTTTTTATGACGTTGACATCATAAAGAGGAATGGCCAAATATTTTGAATATTATCAATCAACTGTGACTTCCTAATTGATTGATTTTTCATGATTAGATTGGTATTATGGAGTTTTCAGAGTAAAATCTGAAAAGTAACATTCCATTTCATCGCATCATATCAAAGGTATATACTATTAACCTTACAATTTATGTTTATTTTTTTAAATCCTAGTCTTCACCTTCAGTCATTGCCCTTATTTTTTTTTAGGAGATACTGAGGATTGAACCCACGACCTAGTACATATGAAGCAGATGCTCAATCACTGAGCTCAACCGCTGAGCTACATCTGCTACCCACTATTTACTACCTTTTTTTTTTGTAGGGAAATGTTTCCATTTTCAGATTTTTAAAAAAGATTTATTTTATTTATTTCTTCCTACCCACTCATTGTTTGCACTTGCTGTGTCTGTTCGTCTTAGTTTTTTATGAGGCACAGGGAACTGATCCTTGGACCTCCGATATGGGAGGGAGGCAACTATTTCTAAGCCACATGTGTTCCCTGCTTTTTTGTGTTTCTTCTTACGTTCTGCCTCCTGTGTCTCTTGTTGTGTATTCTTGTTGTGTCGGCTTGCTGTACTTGCCCATTGTGTCAGCTCACTGTCTTGCCCATCTTTTCTAGGAGGCACTGGGAACATCTGTTCCCAGCTTTGTTGTGTCTCTTATCATGTTTTTCTTCTTGTGTCTCTTGTTGGGTCATCTTGTTGTGTCAGCTTGCTGTGCCTGCCCAGCGCGTCAGCTCACTGTCTTCTTTAGGAAGCACTGGGCACCAAACCACAGACCTCCCATGTGGTAGGCAAGAGCTCAATTGCTTGAACCACATCTGCTTCCAGCCACTACTTACTTTTGATGTTAACCTTCATTGACTTGGCTGAGGTATTGTTTTCCATGTTTCTTCACTATGAAGTTACTCCCGCACCCCTCCATTTTTCATACTGTATTCTTTAGAAGAAAGTCCCTATGTGTATATCATAATAAAGAGTGGAATTATTCTTTCCCTCCTTGAGAGTGTAATATCTACATAAATCATTTGGAATTGTTCTAAAGGGGAGATTTGTCTATTCTCACTTTTAAAAATGAATCTAGATTTATTTCAGTATGGACTCATTGATATTAATTTAATAGTTTGGTTTAAAGTCCAATAGTGTGCTATTTATTTCATTGCACACTTTTTTCCAGCTTTGGTCACTGAGAGCTCTGTCCAATAGGTCCCATGTCCATCGGATATATCCTGATCATTGTGTGTGCATGTGTGTGTGTTGTGTTTGCTGTTTTATGGCTTTTTAAAAATTCTTCCTTACTTTACGGCATAAAATTATGCTCCAGTTAATTTTTTACATTCCTTGTTACAGCCTTAAAGTAAGCATATCTCCCAGGAGTCTTGTTTCCTTTTATTTTATAATGGTACTGGAAACCAAGATCTATGCACTGGGTGACCGCGTATTTTGTATTCTTGTCAAGAATTGTCATGTAGGGTCCAATTTTTAATAACACTTTCAATTGTAAAAATTGGTCACTTATTTTCCCATAATCTAAGAAGACAAACTGAGTATTATATTACATCTGGCTTGTGATTCGTAATTGGGAGTGAAGGGACACTTTAGGGAATAATATTCCCCAATTTCAGATATTTTGCATCATTCATGTTAAATATTCTCCCAGGGAAGGCAAAAATAAGTATTTCTCAGTCAAAATCTTAGATGATGGTGGATATCAGAAAGTGTGGGATGAAATTGGGAACAGTTTAGCAGGCAGGTCAGAACCTATACATGTTTGTGAGATCAAACAGAAAATGTTTCAAGAATAATCATCATTTTAGGACCATTTTTTCTTTTTATTTGAGTTAAGTGGCTTCCAAATTACCTTGGGAATAAAAAAGGACAGCTGAACATTTTAACATCTGCAAAAAAGCTGGTATAATTTTTATTGGGGAATTATTTATTTTAATTTATTAATACTTGGAGAAAGTCAATCTGTTCAATTCCATGGAAAGTATCTTAGATATACAGGGCACTGTGGAAAGATATACAATGTACAGACTTTTCTAGGTTTGATTTATAATCTAAAATGGGAAACTGGAAGTAAAAGATGTGCAAGTCAGTTCTTGTTGGAAATGAGCACTACAAGGTAAGGGCTATTTGTAGTTGGTAGTGAGAGGGACAAGCAATAGAAATAATATCTTTGAATGTTCCTGGAAATATTTCAAGGGGGTGATGGCTATGTCATGGATATTGTATGTTGCAGGCTTTCCATATCCTCAATAGAGAGTGAACATAAAATAGCATAAGACATTATAGAATTGTACTTATGGGAAATATTCTTTAATCCTTTCATTCATTCAACAAATATTAATTACTTACTTTTATTCTAGATACATAAATTCAGTAGTGAACAAATAGACAGAAATTCATGTCCTTGTATTTCTTCATTCTAATGTATATGATTCTTATGGCATGCCACTCTACTATATATCAATTACATGAAATATACATCTGTGTGCGTGTCTATCATCTATCTATCTATCTATCTATCTATCTATCTATCTATCTATGTATCTATCTATCTCTATCTAAATAATTAGTTGATAGTAACGTCAAACAATTTTTCATCACTTTCTGCTAAAAGAGTTTTGAAATACATTTGGAAAATTTCCAAGAATACCAGTTAATGAAAAAATGATGCTGCTTGAGGTTAAGAGCAGTGAGATCTAGAATTAACCATATATCTGATTCACCAGCTTACCCAAATTCCTGGATATTAATATTTTCCTACATATATTACTATTCCTACTACCTATGTAAAAAGACAGTATTGAGGTCTCAGTGATATGCCACAGAAATTTGTAATCACATCATTAGCTAAGAGAAGATCTTAAAAATCTTTAATTTTAATGCAGTGCATGATTTTGACATAATTACAAATACTAATGAAGGGCATATCGTAAAGAATAGGTCTTCTCCTATTCTTTGATGCCATTTAGACAGTATTCTTCCTCAGAGATTAGAGCTATTTTGCCTTTCTTTGGTAGTCTTCCAAATACAACCCATTTATATAAAAAAAACAAGTATGATATATAATATCTTGCTTTTAAGGAAATTTTATTATTCTAAGCATATAGATATATCCTCAGATTTTTGACTTTACAATATGTTTTAAAGACCAGTGCATATGTATATTCTTCATTTTTATCAGTGGTTGCATAAAAATATCATATCTGACCTATTGAATCTCCATCTGATGCACATTTAAGTTGTTGCCTTTCTTTTGGTATCATGGAAAGGGCTGTATTTTAATTTCTTAGTCTGCTCCAAGCCGATACCATGAAATGGGTTGCCTTAAAACCATGGGAATTTAGTAACTTAGAATATGAGGCCAAGAAAATATCCAAATCAAGGCATTGTCATGATCCTGCATGCCTCTACCACATGACAAGGCACAAGGCAGAATCTGCTGTTCTTACCCTGCTCTATTGGATTTTGTTGACTTTAGCTTCTTGCTTTTATGACTTTCTTTCTCTCTCTATATATATATTCATTCCTTTTATAAAGGACTCCAGTAAGAGGATTAAAATTGATCTTGAGTGAGGTGGGTCACAAATTAGATGTAGTATCCTCATCAAAAGGCCTTACTTATAATGGGTTTACACCCACAGGAATGGATTAGATTTGAGAATGTTTTTCTCGGGTATATACAACTTCAAACCACAACTGGCCACAATGATTGTTTTAGTACATGTGAGTAAGTGCATCTCTAGGAAATTGAATCATTGGCCTGATCGCTATGTGTAGTTATAATTTTATATATGTTGGAACTCACCCCCTAAGAGACTGTGTACACTTAAACTCCAAACAAAAATATACGAACTCCCACACCTCCCATATACCAAATGTAAGATACTTTGGTTAGTAGTAATATTTTGAGGATGCTCTTTAATCATGAGGTAAAAATGTTTCACAACAATGCAAGGTATTGGTGATGGGGTGAAGTATGAGAGCCCTGTATGACCTTATGTATGTTTGTTTTGTGAGTTCACAACTATTACTATACACTTATTGTTTATGTATGTTCATGTATGAGTGATATACTTCAATAAATTTTTAAAAATTAAATAAATATATATATATATATATATACACGAACTTGACTGTTTCCCACTCCTTTGCCAGACCTACATATGAACATACATTAATCAAAAGATCATTTTTAATATAATAGATGAAAAGTGTATCTAATTGGAATTTTTATTTCCATGTACTTATCTATGAATGAAATTAAGTATCTTTTCATATGTTTAATTATTTTGACAAAGAGAATTAAATCTTGTAAAAATGGTCCTTTGGCCCATTATTTATTTTTGTTGCCCTTTTTAAATACTGATTTTTGGAATATATTTATAATTAGAGAAATTACTCTTTTGCAAATATACTTTACCTATTTGGCACTCTTTTTGCTTCTGACAATGCTATTATTAGGGGTGAATAAATGTGGCTATGTACATAAAACAATTTGGCCAGGGTCTGATATATAGTTATAAATAAATGTCCACTTTATATATCTGTCTTCTCTTCCTTGAAGTAAGAATATGGGACACCAAGAATATAGATGAAAAAATTCCTATTGAAATACTGCAGCTATCACTTAGAGCATCCTGAAATCATTTTTTATATTCCTAGTACTTATGTTATAAATCTGAAATTTGAAAGAATGCTCTGATTTAGAGCAAATGTTATCTCTCTCATTTTCTTCAAATATAGATAGTCTCAGTGTCTCCTTGTGTTTTAGGAAATAATGATGAGACAGTCAGAATTTAACTGTGGACAACATAATATGGTAAAAAAGTACAAAGCTGGATGAGAGGTTGAATTTAGAACTAGAAAAAACCAGAAAGATATGAGTCATAAAGTAAAAGGAAAAATACTTAAACTTACTACAGGCAATAGATGCAAATTTGAGTGAACTGGACCAGGCTGACTGGCTTGTTGGCTGGTTGTTCATTGCACTATTTTTTCTCCCATCAGCACCCAAAAATTGTTTGGAAAGCTGAAATCCTAAGTTTATTGCCTGTATCTGTGTGTGTGTGTGTATATGTGTGTGTAGGTTTTATTAAGGAAAATGCTCTCAAATGTTTAAATAATCATTCATTGAGTGTTGAGAATTTTACCAGAAATTTTAATGAATGCATGACAAAGTTCAAGAAATGTGTAAGCTCATTAATGTAAACTATGCATAGGTTATCTCTATTTTTGTAACACACCTAGTATCGATAGGTCCTTGTTGAAAACTAAAGAAAGACATTCGGGTCAGGAAATTATCTACTCCTGCCAAATCCACAAAATTAATGTTTAAGTTTGAAGAGTCATTTAGTTTTCCATCATTCTCCTATTGCACTTTCCTATTAAAGGAATTTACAATTATGTAAATAATTTGAATAAATATATGATGTTTATTTCATTTGGAAATAATATCAATACAGAAAAAAGTAACTGTTTACCAATTGATAAGGGGAGGTTTCATGGTCAAGCATATATCTAAGCTCCAAAATTTAGTTATTTTATGAAATTAATTCTTTTCTTCTTGCTGATGAACTCTTTCTAAACTGTGCTTTCCCCAATTTGAATTGAACAATACAGCAAAATAACAGTGTAACAGAATTCATATTATAAGGATTGACACATGATCCAATGAGGCAGAAAATGGTGTTTGTAATCTTCTTAATTTTCTATATGGGAATTAATGGTGGGTAATTTGCTCATTATTGTGACTATCAAGTACAGCCGGACACTTGAAACCCCATGTACTTCTTCCTATTTTTCTTGTCTTTTGCTGATATCTGCTTTTCAACTTCCACAGCCCCTCAGCTAATTGTGGATGCCCTCTCTGCAAAGAAAATCATATCCTACAATAAGGGCATGACACAAATCTTTGCACTACATTTATTTGGCTGCATGGATATCTTTGTTCTCATCTTCATGGCTGTTGATCAATATCTGGCCATCTGTAGGCCTTTACGTTATCCAATCATCATGAGACGGCAGGTTTGCACCATCTTGATTATTCTTGCCTATATAAGGTCTTTCATACATTCTATAGCTCAGACTATCCTGGCCTTGAGATTGCCTTTCTGTGGACCCAATTTGGTTGATCATTATTGCTGCGATTTACAACCCTTGTTGAAACTTGCCTGTTTGGACCCTTATGTGATCAACCTACTTTTGGTGTCCAATATTGGGGCCCTTTGTTTAAGTAGTCTCATGCTTCTGATAATTTCATACATTGTATTCTCTGAGAAACAACAGTGCAGAAGTACATCCTACATCACTGTAGTCATCTTATCTTTTGGTCCGAGTGCATTCATGTACACACGTCCCCCAATCACTCTCTCTTTGGACAAGATGGTGGCAGTATTTTATACCATTGGAACTCCCTTTTCAACCCACTCATCTACACACTAAGGAATGGAGAAGTGAACAATGTGATAAAAAAGTTATGGAGTCTTAAAATTAACTCAGAGATCAAAGGATGTCCTGAGAATCTTATTACTTACTGAGGATTGGTTTGTCTAACTTGGTATATACATCAAATATGATAATATCTGATAATGTGTGAAGGACATACAATGTATATGAGGATGTTGATTGCTATTTTTTAAATAATTTTCAGAGAAGTTGTGTGTCCAGGCACCATTTCTGTACAGGAGAGAGATACATGTTAGATTAATTCAGATATTTATGAACCAATAATCTTTCCTCTCTACAGTATCTTATGCTCTCAAATAATACCATCATTAGGGTATAAGCCTGACTCCCCATATGTAATGCACCTGATTCACCTACTTTTTTCTATGTTTTGAACTGCCCCTGGAAGTTCAAAACATAGAAAATCTGACTTGTTCTTTTCCTAGAGCTCCTTTTAGGCATTGCTGTCTGTTAACTCTATTTCCCAACTCTGAATCTGCACTCTGAATTACTAAGAGAAAAGATCTTTACTCAATAACTTTTCTAACTTCTGAGCATCCATAAAATATTAAATAAATACTTAATTCATCTTTAGCATGTTTCCTCATAGGTATCCAGCTCTTCCTCTTGAATGCCTCCAGGGGAAAGGAACTCAATCTACCAACACTGTCCATTCCATTTTATCACTAGTTTGTCTTTAAAATGTTCCATATTATCTTAATCAGAGATTTTTAAAAATGTACTCATATTATAAACTATTTTTCTCAATGTTTGCTTGTGTTAAGATAACTGAAGGATTATTTGTGAGATGTTGTCCATGTATTATTACAAAGGGCTTTGACATATTCACCATGGTTGGTGCATGAAAGCTGCAGCAACAGAACTTTTAAACTCTAAGTATTTGGAAAGTAGAATAATGTACAATATCAAGACTAAATAAAAATACAAATACATCAGAGAAACAACATATTTTATGGGAGTGATGGGCAAAAATGAAGAACTAGGTTTAAGTCAATTAATGGTATGGGATTATTTTATTTAAATTTGTACTGTGTAATGAAATGAATGAAATTATGATAGGCATTTAGAGATTGCCTACAGCATTTGTCTCCAGATAGTGGAAGTAAAGAGAACCCACATTGCAGCAGAAATCTGCTCTCACTTTCTACTTGAGCTGTCTGAATAGAGCAGTTGTATAGATTTCCAAGTTAAAATTGCCAAGGAAATTTTTGTGCCATGAGAGGGCAGAGTAGTTTAGTAGCAGCACCTTGGTTTTATCTGCCAATGGTTATATCATGAACTTTTTATTCATTAGTTTCTGTTTATTAAAATATAATGCATCTTTAAGTGGCTATTACAAAATTTCATTTAATTTCAAATATGCTTGTAGTTCTTTAATTGGGCAAAACTTACCCAACTTACTTCCTGTGAAAAAACATTTAAAAATAAAGTCACTAAAATGCCACTACTTTTCTGTGTTCTAATTTTTCCCCCTTCTTGTGAGACTAAGAATTGCAGGATATACACTGGAGTCTCACAGGAAGAGAGTTTTATATTTAATAGAATCTCCATAAAGTTTTCTCATCTACACTTTCATAACAACAACACGAAAATACATACTCAAATACACACAGACACCAACACATACAAACTATTTAGTTTTTCATGGTCATTTGCCTTTCAGGTGAATAAATGAAGGTAGGAAGTAGAGTAGTGTGTGGCGTCACACCCACGCACAGGGCCTGGTGGCCCGCGTGCCTTCTATATTTTTCTTTTTTTTAATTTTTACCAGGAGGTCCTGGGGATTGAACCCATGTCCATATGGGACAGACACCCAACCATTTGAGCCACATCCTTCCCCCTGCTGTATCTCTTAAGGTTGACCCCAAAAATCTAGAGTTACACTTTTTTCCCATACAGGATGGTCAAATAATAAATCAGGCTTAGTTTATCACCAACATTCTAAAAACCAGACCTAGGGAGAAAAACCAGGTCTGGGGACACTTGCATGGTTTCTAACATAGTGAATCTTTAACCTACCCTGATTATCACAAAATCAGGATAGCAAGAACATTCGCATTCCTTCTATCTTCTTAAACTCCATTCTTATGTATTTTATTCACCTTTCCGATAATTAATTACACATCTACTGTTGAAAAGAATGTTGGTAGAAAAAGGAGAGGAAAAAGTTGCAAATGGGCAAGAGATGGAGGGAAAGAAGTAGAGTGAGGTAATCTTTAAGATGACATTTAAGAGTTTGTATCCAGTAATAGATTCTGAATCAAAAATTGTGTTATTGGTTATTTTTACAATTTTAAATATTGCATTTGACTGTCTTTTCTGTTAACAATTATATTATTAGGGTCTTAACAAGAAAGTGGAGAGAGAAGGGAATACATTTGTTGAGGGATTAAAATGAGGCAAGGGAAGGCCTTTGCTTTTCCAGTGACTTAAATGAAAATTTTGACTTAATGACATACATCAGTCTATATCATTGGGTTACAATACTATAGCCTGTATATTCTTGGATTTTATTTATTTGGAAAACTGAAGTGTGTGCAGAAGAGATGGGTTAATAAGGGTAGAGTTTGTGGCCATAGTCCCACATGCCTTACACTTCTCAGCTTTCTTACAGTCCTTCATGTTATTTTTGTCCTCTTACTTAGTATTTTCCTCTTTTTTATGTTTTACCTCTCTGTTGATTGGTAGAGGTCATTTTAAGAGACCCATGTTGCTACAGAAAATCATGTTCAAGTTCATACGGAGCATGATACAAGCCCCAGACACTTACTTAAGGAGTACATGGTTGGGGCCAAGGATTATAGTAAGGGGATCCTGACATGTTCAACTTTAACTAAACAGTCTCAAATAGCTATTTTCAAAAATATTAGAAAATTGTATCCTTTGGAGTATGAGGTGTTAAGTTTTCATGTACAAGCTAGCTATAGGATGAAGACCCTTAATAAAGCATGAGTATTCTACAAATTTGAGATTTTATCATTTTTTTAAAGTTTATATTTGAGAGGAGATTGAGTTATTTGCTTGAGAACTCTTCAGAGATTGAACTTCAAAATTACCTGAATTTTTGGGCTATAAGAATTAGTTCTCTATCCTTTCTCCAAATAAATAACATCTCCATGACTGGAGAAAACATGGTGATTTCACCTGAAATAGTAACCTCACAAGATTCCCAAAATCAAATGACAACACTCCTAATTACCTGCAGAACAATACACTTGATCAACTATCAGCTTAACAAAATTAAGGTTTCTAATTTGGGAAGAAAGTGCCTATAAACTGAATGCCTTTGTAAGGCTCCACTAATATGAACTGTGTGAACTGGTAGAACATTTTTGAAGGATGGATCTAAATGGGATAGAATTAGATGATGGGCAGAATTTAGTTCTAGGAACGGTAAGATATCTTCAATAAAAACTTGGTATTCAATATTTTAGTAATCATATAGACAGCCATTCCTTTGGAACACAGAAAGGATAACAGTGTTACAAATGACATGATAATGTGTAAACCTCCTTGGAGAAAGTAAAGTTTGAGAAAGGGATCATTTGCCAGAGGAACTGTGCACTGGAGGAAGGGGATTACACAGATATTTTAAAGGTTATTGTATATAACTTCTCACCTGTCACTGATACAAAAGGAATAAAAATACTATCATAATCCTCCAGATAGACGGTAGGCTCATGAAGACCACATTATGAATTGAGTTTTAGTTTAAGACTGCTTCAGAGTAGCTTTTTTTTTTTTCCAAACTTTTAATTGTGCAATACAGAAAAGTGAAAAATAAAAACAGGTAAACAGAAGTCACCCATAATCACAAGCAGTTTAGTTCACCTTCTAGGTCCTGTGCATGTAGACACACAACTGAGCATACATTTTCATCTGGTCAAGAACATATAGAATTTATCATGCTTTTTCACACATCATGAATATTTACCAATTCAAAGGCCCAAAGCCATGAGGTATTGTGATAACCAAGAATACATGATATCATCTCATTCAGGGGAAAAAAAATATATTCCTGCCTTTCTTGGGGATAAAAATTTCCTAAGACAAAAATGGCAACAGGTCTCTATAGATATTGGCAGAGTTACAAATATTATGCTCCTTTAATAATGCTCAATTTAAAATAAGACATAAAGCAACAGATTACAATAAGTATAATGCTTCTGAGAGAATTCATTATCAGATCTATATTGAATTATTGGCAAGAACGTAGGTTTCTATTGAATAATTTAAGAATGTTTTCCTATAGTATAGCCAAGAGATGCACACACACATCAATATTTAGCATCAAAATAGAAATATGAACACATCTGCATATACCCCTCCCCTGTACCTCCTCCTATCCCTCTGCAGCCAATTTAATGAACAAGTCTTGGTGCATACTGCTCAGAGGTGGTTTAACAATTCCATGTCAAAAATGTTTTTCTATTAATTTAACAAAAAGATATTTATAAATTTATTAATTCACCAGCTCTACTTTTTATCATACATTGTCACCTGAAGATATCTAAAAAGCTTAGATGTGAAGTAAAGAATGAACCATATCCGCAATCAACAAAGGTATTTTACAAAAAAAATGCACCTATAGAACTATGGTTATAACCTACGACTGTTTTCTCAACATGGAGCTACTACCAAGGAGCCCTTCCCTTTTCCCGTCTTCTTCTCCCTCATCCACCATTTCAATGACTAAGTACAGGAATCCGTCAGAATAGCTTTTGTGTGTCCGTTTATCTCCTGTGATTATTTCCCCATTATTACATGTTTATTTGTAACAGATATACTTAGTCCTTGGAAGAATCCATCTATTGAGTTTATTGATAAAAGCCTTGCATCACAGACAAGACAGAAAATCTCAAGAAAAATGATACTTTATAAGGACTTCCAGAGATAACACAATGATATATTTAAAAGATTCAAGGTCCCCATAATATTACCATTGAATTTATTGGCCTAGCCTATGTAACAAGTAGATGAATTGTAACATATGATTATAGACTACTATAATATCACACATG
Source organism: Tolypeutes matacus (assembly GCA_026826555.1). Lineage (NCBI taxonomy): Eukaryota > Metazoa > Chordata > Mammalia > Cingulata > Chlamyphoridae > Tolypeutes > Tolypeutes matacus. The sequence goes on from JAKSZT010053795.1 coordinate 2,067,667, forward strand.
GGTTGCTCAAACCAAAACTGTAGTGCCAAAAATATTAACTTTATAGAATATCATACCCTCTAGCACTTAATTTGTAGCTTTGATCTTGTGAATGAATTTTTCTCCAATCCCATAAAAAGGCAAAACCAAAAAAATTTGCTTTTACATAGCAAATAACAATACCATTTTGTCCTGGCACCATGTTTTCTCCTGTCATTTTTTTCAACATAGAATCTCAGATATATTTCAAAATAGAATGGTGCACTATATTGATGCAAAATGGACTGATATGCAAGAAATGAAAAGTATTCTGTATATCACAGTGTAATTTATTTAAAGTAGCCACAACAACTTTGCAACTTCCCCCATTAACAGGTGAAGTCTATCTCCCCATCCTTTTATCTATGGTAACCTTGTGACATGTTTTGATGAGCAGAATGTGGTAAATTGATGTGTATAACACCCGGGGGTTGTCCTTGAAGAGCCTTGCAGCTTTAGCTTTTGTGAGGCAACCCCTGTTGTATTAGGCTACTGGAGAACGAAAGGCCATGTGAAAGAAAATTGAGTAAGCCATTTTTGAGTGCAGCCATCTGGGACCAAAAACACATGTGAACTCTCAGTGTTTTCAGGTAAGAACAGTAGAAAAATCACCTGGATTAATCCCACCCAAATTGCATCATCATACATATATATATATATATGTATATTTGATGAAAGATGAGATTTGATTCTGTGATTTTAAACAACTTATTTTTGGACTAAATTTTGTGATTTTATGCCCCTAATTATTGTTGGTTTAAGTTTTGTTTGCCAGTACACAACAGTAGATAATTTATATATGACAGAGTACCTACATACCAGAAAGAAGATAAAGACCATGAATACCAGTAGACTTCATGAGTGAAGTTTTTAGATTTCATGTTATCTAAGGTATGCAGAAATCCCCTCAATAAAAAAATAGAATAGTTATTGCCTGACACCTCCTACCACTAGGAAATAGGCACAGTATTCTATGGGTCTTTGTTTTTTTGGAAACAACATCTACTCTATGGGAGTGCTTTTCTCAATCAATGAATGAAAAGCTTGATCATTGTCAGTGAGATACAATGACATGGTTAAAATAAGAAAGAGCCCAGACTCCTTTGGGTGAAGTTCAGGGTCACCTGAGCAGTTAAGCAACAGAGTTCACAGCTGAGTATCAGGGAGATATAGCATGAGTGATTAGAAGAATAAGTTGATGAATATCAATTATGGCCTTAAGACCACTTATAGCAGTAAGCAGTAAGGTTTGGTTTGTAACCCACTATAAGTCTTTTTAGGAGACTATAAATAGCACCACCTTGAAGACTTTGACATGTATCTCTCCTTGCCTCTTCCCTTAAGGAAATGTCAGGGTATCTCACTTTCCAGCAAGACCCTATGTCAAATAAAAGTATACATATTTTCCGCATGTGCATATGACAAGTGACTGTCTTTATCCAACTTTGAGTAGCTTATTCTCATCTGATAACACTCCCTTGCTCATATTCCTACCTGTTGTGTATAAGATATGAAAATAAATATTTACAAAAAGGTTCCAGTCTTTTTTCAAAACATATTTTCAAAAATCTCCAAGATACTTAAAGTTTATTTTTCAATGTGAGAAAACAGAAGGCAGACTGTATCCAGTGTGGGTACATTGAAGTATGCAATCAAAGAACAAATAATAAAGGAAAGTGGAAAAAGACCTAATATGCATGTCTTTTATGCATATGCCATCTAACAGTTTACATATGTTAGTCAACATAATCTTACAACATCATTATAGGAATAATATCATCACGTTTTCATAGATGTTTCAGAAATGTAGACTTAAAAAACAGAAGAAACTGGCAAGACCCAGATATAAAAATGGACAGGCAGTATTTGACAAACATTCCCCAGACCACAAAGTTTATTTTTGTTCTGATATATCATATACTATCCAAATGTCATAGGTCTAAGATTAACAAATTAGACGAGGAACAATTTTGGGAGATTTTATTCTGAAGAAATCTTCCAGGTAAATATTGTGAGATGTCAGTGACATGATCAATGATGTGTGCTTTCAGGAAATATTTCTTGCATTCAAGAAATACAATTGCTTAGCCCTAATATCAGTTGAGCTTTTTAGTGTGCAGTTTGCAGTAAGATTAATAGAAATTAGGGTCTCAATTCATATAAAGTTGGAGGACATTTAGTTCTTTCTAAACCATCTCTATGAACTACCCTGCAGACATAAAATGGAAAGCACAGTAAATATCACCTTATTTACTTTAATTCTGAATGTGCCATTTTAGATCATACATTTTGCAGGCAATTTTCATTTCCATATTTCTCAGGGTATAGATGAGAGGGTTCAGCATGGATGCAATCACTGTGTAAAACAGAGATATTTCCTTCTCCTTGATTTCATTCTCAGCAGGTAGAACAGAGGTAAAGATGCAGGGCACAAAAAACAAACAAACCTACAACCATAATGTGAGAGCTACAATTTGAGAGAGCTTTGCGTCACCTTGCAGAGGTGTGTGTCATAAGATAATAGAGTTTGTATATGTAAGAAGTCAAAAGGACAAGACAAACTATACCTACCACCATCCCTGAATTGACAATTGCTGAAGTATTAAAGACATATATATGTTTACAGACAAGTTTTAAAAGTGGCTTCACATCACATATGTAGTGATTTATCTGATTAGGGCCATAGAAAGGTAAATTGATGGCTATGGGCAGTAGAGCAATAGAGTGCAAATGGCCAAGATCCAGGCCATCATGATCAGCTTGTTACACCTTGGTCGGTTCATGATGACCATGTAGTACAGGGGCTGGACAATGGCAACAAAGTGGTCAAAAGTCAGGGACACCAAGACTAATATTTCCATATCTGCCAGCATGTGGGCAGTGAAGAGCTGGACCATAAAGCTGTTAAGAGAAATAAGTATTCTCTCTGAAGCTAAGTTTTTGATTAGCTGGGGAACCACAGTGGAGGTATAGAAAAGGTCAGTGATGGATAAGTGACAGAGAAAGTAGTACATTGGCTGTTCAATCAAATGGCTGCAGGTGATGTTGAGGAAGATGATAAAGTTCCTCATTAAGACTGCCAAGTAGCGGAGCAGGAACAAAAAACAGAACAGCAGCTCTAACTGCCTATTCTCCAATAGCCCCAAGAAGACAAATTCAGAGACATGGATCTGATTTTCCATGAGATTAGTATGCATTCATAACATCAACTTATTTCATCAGAAATGATTAAAAAAACTAAATATGTAATATCATTTTTAACATTTGTATAGATCTATAAAATGCTGGATAATATACATCATAACAGATTGATTACAGGATTAAATTTTTAAACTCTTTTTAGTATAAGACATCCTTATCATGTGAGCAGATTTTTAATAAAAGTATAATTACTCCTGGAACATTTATAATTACATTACATGTATTTATCTCCAATATCAACCCAATGCTTAAAGACGCACTCTTATTATACTCATGTCACATGTGGGCTAATAGAGGTAGAAGAGGGTACTTTAATTATACCAAGTCATTAAGATTAAGTACCAGACTAGAGGTATGAACATGTATCTTATGCAGGATTCTATGCATTTCAAAGTTATGCTACATTATCCTCAGCAGTGAAATTTTATTTTATTTTTGGTCTATCTCTGTAAAAGAAAAGAAGTCTTTCTCTATTTATGACACTAGCTACAAAATTTAAGCAACTCATTCCCCTCATATATGCTACATAGGGATTATGTAAAAGTTAATCTTACACTAATATTCCACATATCCACAAAAAACTAAATATTTATTCAGGAAATTTAAAAAATAAAACAAGACTTTTAATCATAATAGAGAAATATTCTGATTTAGTCAGTAATATTTGGTAAGCTTGATTTAAGTCCATTCAGAACATGGAAAGGCTGCAAATAGGGAATTAGAGGAAGCAACTGCTGGGTATCTGAACATAAGAAAGAAGATCTTGTTACAATAAAAGCTTCATCTTTCTACTCATAATGTTAAAGTCACATTGAAGAGGTTGCTGTTAACACTTTAAGAACACATTAGAAGGTTCCTTGTTTTCTCTGGCTATTTTGAAGGACCTATGGAGATTAAGGAATGACCTACATTTTTGTACACACATTTAGAAGAGTACACATATTCATATGTACTATATTTGGGATGAGGGAGCTAATACATTTATACTGAAACCATTATCTTTTCCTCCATGCAAATGTCCTCAGAGAAACAATGACTTGCCCAAAAGATTTTAACTGTAGATGCAATTGTTTTTGTTTTATAATGGCATCAGTGAGGGTACAGTATGGTATAATCTGAGGATCACAAGGAAAAGCTTTCAGTCTTGGATGTCCTGCTAATTCTTACATTAGTAGCACTAGGCATTTCATTTTTTCTGACTCTCTTTCTTCATCTGACAGATACAATTGATGAAACTGGATCGATTTAATATACGCCAAGAGAAAAGGAAATGAAGTTCATATAAAGACTATAATATATTAAGGGCTTATGATTCTAACTTAATTCAAGAACACTAACAGTTCTCCTGAAAATGTTTTTGAAAGGCACACATTGTTTTATAAGGAAGTGAGTATCTGCATTTTTACTTGTTAATTGGTTTTATCTCTCATGGATCTTTTTTATGCCACAGGTGACATGTGGGAGAATTCATGTGAGATACCTATTAACTATGAGGAAAATCATAGGAGTTGATAAAGTTTACTTTTGTTTAAAATTGCAAATTAATAGAGCATTTTATAAAATAAGAATACCCAAACTGCTTCTCTGTGTATGTGGAAGAACGTGATGTGTCAAAAAACACGTGATGTGTTATAGATAACTTTTCATTAAAACTGTAGAACAAAACTCAAGAAAAACTACAGGATTAAAACTGTAGAAAACCCAACTCTGGTTATAGATTCCATTACAAGGTGCAGTCTTAACATCTCTTATCATTCATATCTAATATTTCTCTACTTATTGTAATTGACCATAAGTTAGGAAAACACAGAGCCATGAAGAAATATCCTTCAAAACAGTGCCCAGATTCTCTACTAGGAATCATTTGAAAAAGCTACCTTATGCTCTTATATATTACCCAGACCCATCCTCAAATCATTTCCCTCCTGGCCTTATAGTCCTTAAATTTGCTTTGTCCTCTTACAAATCCATTTTCTTAGTCTTTTTCTGTAACTGTCTCTGTCTTTCTCTGTTTCTGTTTCTCTTAATTGCGCTCTCTCTCTCTCTCTCTCTCTCACACACACACACACACACACACACTCACACACTTGGGAGAGGGTGCTCTGCACCAGTGTTGTTTTCAATCAAGACTCTGGTATCGGCTGCTGATTTGGGACTTCCCAAGCATGAGTTAAATATTGGTGAGTTTGTATGTAAGTTTGCTCTATTTTTCTTTCATTTTGTGACTCTGTTCAATACTTTTGATTGATTATTTTATTTTGTGTTTCTCACTCTAGTTGTCAGTATAGACTTATTTAAGTAGATATGCAAAGAGGTATTTATATTGTATCCATCTGGGACTCTGGCCAGAGGTGGGCTAGGTATGTCAGTATGTCCCCAGGTTAGGTAAGCATGTGAATTTATGTATGCATATCGTGAGGGATTGGGATATAGCAGTTAGACCCCTGTTTATAAACAATCCTTTGCTTATTTTGTATTCCTTCAATGATTAACAAAAGTTCACTAACTATATATATATATATATATTTAAACTGCATCCAATCAGGACTCCGGCCAGAGGTGGGCCAGGTATGACGGTGTGTTCCCCAGTTTGGTGAGCCTCTATCTATATGTATGTATATCGTGAAATATTATGATGCAGCAGTTGGACCCCTGTTTGTAGAAAATCCTTTGCTTATTTTATATTCTCCCAATTATTAACAGAAGTTTAATAAAATAAATAAATATATGTCTGTGTATTTCTTTGTTATGCTTGAGTTAATTAAGTCACCATATCAATCTATATACATATATATAGCAAAGCATTAGCAAAGAATTTTATCTAGCAGAACAACATGCATTTGCCCTCCTTCTCACTCCACCTGAGCATCTACTACATTCTATTTAACAGATGTCAGACTTCAACTCTTATTACCCCAGGAACTGCACAATAGAGTTTTCCATTTTTATTGAAAATAATCTGTTATTGTGTACTCTTATTAAAATATAGGATCTGCCTCTAAAATTAGAACAAAACAGAATATATTGGCAAATTTAGATACACTCAAAATGATACATCCAACAATTATATAATATATAGTTTCTTCATGCCCAGATGGAATACTTCAATATAAAATATTAGACCATTAAAAAGCTGCTGTATATATTGTAGAAATTTTATTGTGATATATTCAAATACCATACAATCCACCCAAAGTGTACATTCAGTGGGTTTTGGTATAATAACTGAGCTGTGTATTCATCACCTAAATCAATATTAGAGGATTTTTCTTATCCCAAAAAGAAGTTAAAACACCCCTTAGCAGTTACATTTTAATACCTCTACTCAACACTGGCCATACATATCTGTTAATCAATTCCATCTTTTGTTTTTTATATATATAATATAAATGAAGACAAACAATATGAAGTACTTTGTGTCTAGTTCTGTCATTGATAATTCATTCTTTTTTTAAAATTGAAAAAATATTCATAAATTACTTTTCACTACAGTCCATAATTTGTTTTAGGTGCACTTTAGCTTAGATATAACCCTATTATTAGCATCTTGTAATATTAATGTATATTTTTTCTGCTTCACTGAAGAACATTCTTAAATTTGTACTATTAAACACACTTATTGTCAGCAACTGGGTTCATTATGCTATATAGCCCCATGTTTCATCCTTTAGCTTTTGTTCTAGTGACATACACAACCCTAAACTTTCCCTTTCACCCTCAATCATACCTTGATATTGATGCTGTTAATTACATTCACTCTAAAGTGCTATCATTACCTCTATTAATTCCAAGCACTTACAGTCAACCTTATTACCAATTCTACACAAATTAAGCCACTGCTCTCCATTCTCCATCCTTATTCTAACTTCTGATGACCAGATTTCTAGCTATTAATTCCATGACTTTTCTCTTTATGTTTAATTACTATTAGTGAGATCATACAGTATATATCCTTTTTGTGTCTGACTGTTTCACTCAACAAAATTTCTTCAAGGTTCATCCATGTTGTCATGTGCATCATAATTTCATTTCTTCTTACTGCTAAATAATATTGCATCATGTGAATAATATTGCATCACATATGCATGTATTACATTTTGTCCAGCTATTCATTGTTAATGGACACGTAGTTTGTTTCCATCTTTTGGTAATTGTGAATATTGCTACTATGAACATCGGTATCCAAATGTCTGCTCTTATCCATACTTTCAGATTTTCTGAATATATACCTAGGAGAGGGATTGCTGGCTCATATGGTAGCTATATATTTAACTTTCTGAGGAATTGCCAGCCTTCCACAGGCAAGCAATAGCTGCACTATTCTACACTTCCATTAACAGTGAATAAGCATTACTATTTATTCACATTGTTTTCAACACTTATAGTTTTCAGAATTTTTTTAACATTGGTCATACTCTATGTGAAATAATATCTCACTGTAGTTTTGATTTGCATTTCCCTAATAGCAAGAGCTGTTGAACATCTTTTCATGTGATATTTTTACCATTTATATTTCCTTTTTGGAAAAACATCTAATCATGTCTTTTGCCCATTTTTATTGGATCATTTATCTTTTTATCATTGAGTTGTAGGTACTCTTTATATATCATGACTATTAAATCTTATCGGATATGTGGATTCCAAATATTTTCTCCCATAATGTAGACTGCTTTTTCACCTTTTGATTAAGTCTTTCAAAGTACAAAAAACATTTAATTTTGAAGGGTCCCATTTATCTATTTTTCCTTTGGGTGTAAGGTATGAAAAACTGCTTCCTACCCAAAAACCTTGAAGATGTTTTCCTTCATTTTCTCCTAGGAATTTTTAGTCCTTACTTTTATATTCAGCTCTTGAATACATTTTGAGTTAAATTTTGTATCAGGTGTGGAGATATGGGCCTTCTTTCATTCTATTGGATGTTGGTATCCAGTTCTCTCAGTACCATTTGTAGAAGAGACTATTCTGTCCCAGTTGAGCTGACTTGGTAGTCTTGTCAAAAATCAATTGATCTGGGAAGCAGATATGGCTTAAGCGTTTAAGCTCCCTCCTACCACATGGGAGGTCCTGGTCTTGGTTCCCTGTGCTTCCTAAAGAAGATGAGCAAGACAGCTAGCTGATGCAATGGGCTGGTGTGGCAAGCTGACACACCAAGATGATGCAACAAGAGATCAAGGAGGAAAAAGTAATGAGAGACACAAAAAAGTAGGGAGAAGAGATGGCTTAAGTGATTGAGCACCTCGCTTCCACTTGGGACATCCTGGGTTCTGTTCCTGGTACCTCAAAAAAAAAATGATAAGCACTCAATAAACAGTCACAGCAAGTGCAAACAATAAAGAGGAGGGGAGAAATTAATAAAATAAAATCTTAAAATAAATCAATTGATTTTAGAAGTGAATGTCAATTTCTGAACTCTTGATTTGATTCCATGGATCTATATGCAAATCTTTATGCAAATACCATGCTGTTTTGACCACTTTATTTTTGTATATGCTTAAAAGTCAGGTTGTGTTAGTCCACTGACTTCATTCTTCTTTTTAAAGATGTATTTGTCTATTAACTGTTCATTTCCCTTCTGAATAAATTTGGTAACTGACTTTTCCATTTCTGCAAAGTAGGCTTTTGAAATTTTAAGATTATTTTGAATCTGTAAAACAATTTGGGTAGAATTTATATCTTTATGATATTTAGTTTTCCAATGAATATCAGTTTGAAAATGTCAGTATGCATCCTTGATTTCAATTCTTTTGAATATATTGAGTACTGTAATTTCCAGATCATATGGAAATTTTATATTTATGTTCCTGAGAAACCACCTGAACTGTCTTCTACAGAGTCTACACTATTCTGCATTCCCATCAACAGTGAAGGAATGCTCCTATTACTCCACATACTCCCCAACACTTGTTTTTTTTTGTTTGTTTTTTTTTTGTTTTTCTTTTTTTAAATAATGGCCATTATACAAGATGGGGAATGATATCTCATTTTTGTTTTCATTTGCTTTTCTTAATAGTTAGGGATGTTAACATTTTTTCTTGTGGGTTTTTTGCAACTTTTATTTCCTTTTTTAGAAAAATGTCTATTCAACTCTTTTGTCTATTTTTTAAATTGGGTTGCTTGTTTTATGATGTCCTTTTATAACATGGGAATGAAACCCTTATCTCATAGGCAGCTTCCAAATATTTTCTTCTATTGAGTAGGATGCCTTTTCACCTTCTTGACAAAGTAATTTGAAGCACAAACATAATTTTGAGAAGATCCCATATATCCATTTTTCTTTCATTGTTTGTGCTTTGGGTGTAAGATTTAAGAAACTACCACGTACCACAAAATTTTGAAGATATTTCTCTATATGTTCTTCTGGAATTTTAATGAATCCAGCTTTTATATTTAGATCTTTGATCCATTTTGAGTTAATTCTTGTAGAAGGTATGAGATAGGGGTCCTCTTTCTTTTTTTAGTTATGGATATCCTGTTCTCCTAGCACCGTTGGTTGAATAGACTGTTCTGACCCAACTGGGTGGGTTTGACAGCCTTGTCATTTTTAGTTTTTAATTGTTTATGTTTTCAAATATTAAATGTACAAAATAAAGTAAAAAAAAATTCATTTAACCAAATAGGTGAGGGTCTATTTCTGAACTCTCAATTTGTGCCTTTGGTATATATGTCTATATTTATGCCAGTACCATGCTCTTCTTACCACTCTAGTTAACTATTATTATTCAAAGTCTGGAAGTGAGTTTCCACTTCTTTTTTTTTTTTTAAGGTATTTCTGGTTAGTTTGGGTCTCTTGTACTTACAAATAAATTTGGTAATTGACTTTTTACCAAAAAAGGTTGTTGGAATTTTTATTGGGATTACATTGAATCTGTAAATCAATTTGTGTAGAATTTAAATCTGTATTATATTTAATCTTCCAATCCATGACCATAGAATGCCCTTACATTTATTTAGGTAAATATTTGATTTTGTTTAGCTTTATTTTTTTAGTTTTCTGAATATAGGTCCTTTATGTCCTTGGTTAAGTTTATTCATAAATATTAGATTCTTTTAGTCACTATTGTAAATGGATTTTTTTTTCTGATTTCCTACTCAGATTGCTCATAACTATTACATAGAAACATCACTGATTTTTGCATATTACTCTTGTATTCCATCACTTTTCTGAACTTGTATACTTGCTCTAGTAGCTTTGTTGCAAATTTTTCAGTACTTTCTAGGTATAGGATCATATCATGTGCTAATAGCAAAAGTTTTGCTTCTTCCTTTCCAATTTAAATGCCTTTTTAATTTCTTTTTCTTGCCTAATTGCTCTAGATAGAAATTATAGCACAATGTTGAATAACAGTGTTGACAGTGGGCATCCTTGTCTTGTTCTCAATATCAGCAGGAAATCTTTCAGTCTTTCACAATTGAGTACGATAGTAGCTCTGGTTTTCATATATGCCTTTTATCATATTGAGAATAGTTTCTTCTATAGCTAGCTTTAGGAGTGATTTTATCAATAAAAGAGGCTGTATTTTGGAAATGCCTTTTCTATGGCAATAGAAAAGATCATGTTATTTTTCTTCTTTGATTTATTAATGTGGTTTATTACACTGATTGGTTTTCTTGTGTTGAACCACCCTTGCGTGACTTGGAAGAAACCCATCTGATCATGAAGAATAATTATTTTAATGTGCTATTGGATTTTCTTAGCAACTATTTTGTTGAGGATTTTTGCATCAATATTCATGAGGGAAATGGGTGTGTAATTTTCTCTTTTTTTGATAAAATCTGTATCTGGCTTTTAAAATATATATATGTTATTTATCTATTTATTACCCATTCCTGGGATGGTTCTTTCTTGTCTGCTCACTGTGTCTGCTTGCCTTCTCTCAGAGGCACTGGCAACTAAACCCAGGACCTCCCATGTGGGAATTGAGTGCCCAGCTGCCTGAGCCACATTCACTCTTTGCTGGTTGCATCTCCTGCTGGTTGTGGAGTCTGCTCATTGAAGAATCTGCTCATTGTTGTGTCTGCTCCTTGAAGTGGTTGGAGTGTCTGCTGGTTGCAGTGTCTGCTGGTTGTGGTGGCTGCAGGATCAGTTGGTAGCAGCAACTGCTGATTGTGGCATCTGCTCATTGCAGCAATTGCGGTGTCTGCTGCTGCAGTGGTTTCAGCATCTGCTTGTTGCAGTGTCTGTTAAAGTGAATGAAAATGAAATTAAATAGTCTTGATCAAATGAAATATTTTATAACTTTAATATGAAAGACTTTTAAAGTAACACATATCTCATAGAATTAGGAATATACAATATCAATTATTGGAAAAAATCAACGAATGATTCACAACTATATAAATTGTTTTAATCTATGTTATTGATACAGATTCATAAAGCATACAATCCATCCAAAATGTGCAATCAATGGTATTTGTTATAATCACATAATTGTGCATTCACCACTTCAAATGTTATTAGAGCAATTTCACTTTTCCAATAATAATAAAAAACAAAATACTATATCACTTAATAATCACCTCTCAATCTCTCTATATTTCCTCTATCATACATAGCTGCTATTTTGTTTCTGCCTCGTTAATTTATTTGTATTTATATTTTGTGCTGATGGAGTCAAAGAATATGAAGTACCTTTTGTCTAGTATCTTTCACTTAGTATATTTCTTTTTTTTAATCCTTAATGGAAGGTTAATGTATTCATATACACTAAAGTCATAGTCAATGATTCACAGCCATATAAATTATTTTAATATTAGTAAGTGTATTAAGGTTCTCTAGGGAAACAGAATCAACAGGAGATATCTGTCAATAATTGGAGATTTTATAAGAGTCTCTCATGTGACCGTGGGTATGCACAAGTCCAGGTTCTGCAGTGAGGCTGCAATCCAGGCCTTTGATGGAAGCCCAAAGAAGGTCCTTGATGAGTTTCTAGAAGATGTTTGGAAATTCTCTCTGTATTTTTAAATCACTTCTCCTTTCAAGGCATTCAAATGATTGAATAAAGTGTCACTCATTGCTGATGGCAATTTCCCTGGTTGATGCAGATGTAATCAGCTATCTATGCTATAAACTCACTGGTGACTAAAGTCCATAAATGTCCTCGTATTACAATTAGCCTAGTGCTTGCTTGACCAAACACCTGTGCACAAGTACCTAGCTGAGTTGACACAGAATAACCATCACAATATGTATTTTTCTTTTTACCGAAAAACATTTATAACATATACTTGGTTTCTAACTCTTTTAAGACTAACTGAAAAACTAAATGTTACTGCATTTACCCCAAACACAAAACTGACTGTGCCATAGATAGCCTGGTCCAAAATACTCAATTCTACACATAGGTCACATATTAAATGCATGATTATTTCAATAGTTTTAAGAAGGGCATATATTTCTAGAAGTATGATAAATACACAAATAATTCTATAATTAACAAAAAAGTGTCAGCAAAATAGTTAGGTTATATATATATATAAATAACATTTTTGTAAGCAAATACACATATATGCATGTATATTTATATATCATTTTGCAAATGTTTTATGTATTGTGAGAATTTTGATTTTTACCCACAATAAAAATAAAAAATAAATAAAAAAAAAAATAGTTAGGTTATAACATTCCCAAATTTTCTAATGCTTTAAGTGTTTTCAATATTGGTTGTCTGACCAGTAGTTTGGTTAGGGTTTTAAACTAATAGCTGATTATACTTTAGGGGAGCTAAACTAAATTAAAACACTGTACAACTTTCCTAAGGAAGGTACCTTGAAAAATCTAAAAAGTGATTCCAATTATTCTAATTAACATATGAGGTACTAAAAGAATCATTGACTCAAGAAACATTTTGAAATTATTCTATTTTTCTTTATTACTTTCATTCAAACTCTTTCATATATTTAAGATCCAGAATGCTTAAGAATATGTCCTCAAAGTAGGCTTATCACTCAAGTGTTTTGATCTGAATTTTTAGCCTCAATACTTCTGATATGTAATTCTAACAAAAATCACAATCCTTGGCTTGAAAACCTCAAACTCAATTTCAAAAAAATTCAGTGGTGCAGCTACTGAACAAAAAATAAAATCAGGGTGTAAACACACAGAAGCCACAGACACTAGAATAGAAAATTCTAAATTCCTATAAAGACTCTGATAATAGAAAGCCCAAAGTGAGTGATAACCTAAGTCCACAAATAATCACTGTTTAAAAATAGAATGTATTGGGAAGTGGATGTGGCTCAAGCAATTTGGCTCCCATCTACTATATCGGGTGTCCTGAGTTCAGTTCCTGGGGCCTCCTGGTGAATGCAAAGTAGGCCTGCACCATGGAAAGCTGGCCTGTGCTGCAGAGAGCCGGCCTGCACTGCAGAGAGTTGGCCTGTGCCACAAACTGATGCAACAAGATGCTGCTACAAAAAAGAAACACAGAGGAAAGAAAATGAGAGACACAACAAATCAGGGAGATGAGGTGACTCAAGTGATTGGGTGCCTCTCTCCCAGGTCAGAGGTTTCAGGATTGGTTCCTGGTGCTTCCTAAAGAGAAGATGAGAAGAGAAGAAAAGCAGACACAAAAGAACGTTCAGTGAATGGACAAAGAGAGCAGACAGTGAGCACAGGCAGTGGGGGGAAATAAATAAAATAAAATACATCTTTAAAAATAATAGAATGTTTTCCAAAACTTCTTATGAGATGTCAATGAATCTTTATAGTCTGAGTTAAGACCTTGTAAACTAAGTTTAAGTTATATGTAACTATGTTGATTTACATATCTTCAACAATGTTGAGCTGATATACATAATTTACAGACAATTCACAGGAATACTTAATTCCCCATCATATCATTCTTCAGTACTGGATGCTTATTGTTTTACAGTTTTGCTACTTTCTGTATCAAGAAGTCTTTTTAGAGGTAAAATTACATCTCTCCCTAGGATCCTGTAAAGTGTAGTTAACAAAATATAAAATTAACAAGATTTATGTTTGGTAAACTAATTTATAAAATTACTGTTGAAATTCATAGTGATTGCAAAAAACATGAGTTATCATAAAGTCCATTAAGTATATCCTTGGATTTATAAAAGAAATGCAGATTACCTCAAGGTAAAAAATATACTGCTGGTTACTAAAAAGCTCTTTGTTGCATTAGGACATTGAATAATGAGCAAAATTTTAGAAAACATTAACATGTTACCCAAACTTTTAACATCATTCAAGCATAAATTGCACTGGAGTAGTAGGATGCTTTTTGGAAGCTGGCACTGTAAAACTAATGCTAAGAAAGGAAAAGGCAGAACATGTGAACAATAAATGATGTAACCAAATTATTGCAAATGGAGATTAGCAATAAGAAGTGAGGAAGGTGACTTTCCACTTCATTCTTAGGTGCCATCCTTTAATAATAAGTTCTTTGAAGGAAGCGGAACTCCCATATCATCATAAGATGATTGTGAAAGCAAACTGGAAAAATGGGTCTTAGTGTGAATGTCCAATGTTGAAGGACATTCTTGGAATGAGTATTAATATTAACTCACTTTTTTCTTTATATTATATCCTTTTCTCAGAACAGTTTGAATTTACTTTGTTTTTATTTTCCTAGTCTTGATACCTAGGATACCCTTATCATTAGCTAACCTACTTCCTTGTTTTTTAATCTTAGTGGTGATAAATCTATAGGCCTATTGATTTTTAGATGACACTAAGGGAAAATTATGAATATCTGTGCTCCTGAGAGTGACAGAATTAGACTCAAATAAGTCCTCCCTGCACATGGTTCACCAGTCCCTTCTATTCAAACCTACATGTGATGCTGGAGTTTCTTAGGTATACTTCCAGAGACTGGAGCCTCCCACCTACCTATGTGCCAGGTGTGCATGAAATCTAGGTGGAGCTGCAACTCCTACCCTACAGCTCA
>JAKSZT010053795.1:2082894-2102403 GCA_026826555.1 Tolypeutes matacus
ACATGGGATATAAGCCCTCTCTCACTTGGAGTTGGAGTGGACATCACCATCCCAGTCGCCTCTGGATTGGGGGAAGAACTATGGACTAGAGTGGACTTGATGGTATTCTCTTGCTCACATATGGTGATTCTTGCAATGCAAGAAATTATAACAATGAGGTGGAGCCAGTGGCCACTTGACAGTTTTTTGGGTAGGGAGGGGATGAGCAGTTGAAATACAGGGGCTTCTTTGGGAGTTGGAGGTTGTCCTGAGTACTGTTGTGGCAATGGATGTAGGCCATTTTAAATCAGCACACACCACTCAGAACTGAGTGGGAGAGAGTGTGGTCTACAGTGTGAACTGTGGTCTATGGTTGGTGGCAAGGCTCCAGGATGTGTAAGTTCATTGAGGTTGGTGGGCCACACTATGGGAGATGTTTGTGTTGGATGTGGTGGGAGGTGTGGGAGGTGGGCAACATGGGAATCCGAGTGGGTTCCGTATAATATTTTAGGTAATCTAAGCACCTCTTAAAATATATGTATATATATATATATAAAATAACATTTTTGTAAGCAAATACACATATATGCATATATATTTATATATCATTTTACAAATGTTTGTATGTATTGTGAGAATTTTGATTTTTACCCATAATAAAAAAATAAATAAATAAATAAAGTCTAGTAAATTTAACAATTTAAGTAGAATAGAAAACATACCTTGAATGATGTCAGATAACAAGTTCAGAAAATAAACAATGGATGATCTCAATGGCCTTATTACTTTCAAAAATATAGAATTTTTTGTCTTACATCATCTCACATGAAACCTAATATCCAGAGTGCTTAAATAGTGCATTATAGTAAGTATTAAAGAAGAAATAAAACCAATTATATACAGTCACTTCCAGATATAATTCTATTAGACCACCATTTCTCTCATAATTATAAATTATAATAACTGCTATACATTCCTTCAGATTTTCTAGATAGATGATCATATCATCTGTAAATATCTTATCAAATGTCTTTTTGCATTAGTCAGTTTAGCATAGTTTCAGGATAAGTTCAATATACAAAAATAAATTTTAATTTGTACTAATAACAACATTTAGTAATTGAATTTTTAGAATATCACTTTTAATTTCTTAGGGCTACCATAACTAAGAACCACAAACTAGGTTGCTTAAAAGAGCAGAACTCTATTGTCTAATGTGGTGAAGACTAGAAGTCAAAAACAATTTGTCACTGAGGCCATGCTCCCTCAGAAATCTGTAGTGAGTATATTTCCATAATCCTCTAGCTTCTGGGGGTTCCTGAAAATCTTTGGTGAACCTTGGGTTGTATACGCATCATGCCAATCTCTAACTCCATCTTCACATAAGATTCTTCCCCAATAGCTGCTTCTGCATTTAAATTTCCCTCTTATAAGAAGGTCACATTCTATTACAGGCTGTTCCAACCCAGATTCATCTCATCTTAATTAGTTACATCTTCAAAGACTCTATTTCCAAAAAAGGTTACATTCACTGGAAAAGGGATATGGACTTGAACATAATTTGAGGGGAATACAATTCAATGAAAACAATCATTTAAAATAGCATCAAAATATTAAATTCTTGTGTATAATTGTGACATATAACATTGTAATATGTAGTCATTGCCAACTATAATTATGTTGAGAGAATGGAAAAACCTTAACAAAGTTAAAGAAATATTTTGATCATGGTTGGATGCCTCAAAATTGTTAAGGTTTCAATTCTCCCCAAATTAACCTCTGTGTCAATGCAATTCCTAACAATTTCTAAACTGGGAAAAATTATAAATTTACTAACTGATTTTCACATTTACAAGTAAATAAAATGGATCTAGATAATCTCCCAGACATTCTAAAAAGAACAAATTTGGAGAACTTATACTAGATGGACTCAAGATATATTATAAAGGTACAGTGATCAAAACAAAGTAAGTGTTTCCATAAAGATAGACAAGCAGTCAAAAAGACCAGAAAGTATAGTAGACCTGCACATGTGTGATCAACTAAATCTCAGCAAAGTTCTCCTGATAATTCAGTGGAGCAAGGATATTCCTTTTAGTAAATAGTGATGGAACATTTGGACACCCATGTGTACAGTAAAAATGAACCTTGAATTATACCTTACACATCATACAAAATTATTTCAAAATGAATATTAAAACAATATATAAATGTAAAAGTAAAAAGAGTTTAGAATAACAAGTGTGAAAAATTTCTGACTTTGGATTAGTCAAAAGTCCTTAAAGATGATTCCCAAACCATGCTTTTTAGAACATTATATTATTAAATATATATAATTAAAATATAGATAGATATAGATATAGAGATAGATAGATAGATAGATAGATAGATAGATAGATAGATAGATAGATAGATAGATAGATGATAGATAGATACATAATAGATAGATTCCACCTTATCAAAATTAAAACTTTTGCAGCAAAACAAGTTGCAATGGCCAGACATACATTCAGGGTTGAATTGGTAATATTCCACATTGCAACTGAGGGATCTAGCTGCAATGAGTATCCAGATGTGTGTTTTCATCGGGGGAGGATGGTACGACAAGCTACTTCCTTCTGTGTATTAATACAGGTGAGCTTGAGGGAAGAGTAATCATCCATGGGCATTACAGTGAAGTTAAGGATCAAACACTGGGTTCTTAGATCATTCATTCTCAATTGGCAGAATCTTTCATTAACTCAGGTTTCCTTAACTTTTAAAGCCTGGAAGCAAGGATTAAGCTTAGAATTAACCCCTTCTTTTACTTAAATAAATTCACAAAGTCCTGATCTGCTGCTCATTAATGATTTGAGTGTTTTTCAAACTCTAGAAACATCATTGTCCTTATTTGAATAATAGAGCATATAGTACTTAATTTAAAATATGCATTATTGTGAGGGTAAGTGATAAGATGAACTAAAATTGCCCAATATTTTGTTCTTGAGTTATTCTATTAATTATTTTTTCCAAGAAAGTTGATCTGAGCCAAATTGTTATTATAAAATACTGATTTTCTGAAGTTTTAAATATCTGAGAAAAATTTTAGGAGATGGATTTGTGAATGGAAGAGAGGGAAAGACTGATGAGCTTCAGCATGTGCATTTAAGGATTGAGCCTCTCCTACCTTTGCCAATGCTGTAACATAGTAAAAGAACCTCATGGTAAACAGGCAAAAACCTTCTGACATTTTGATTATGTGCTCACATAATAATATATCTTTTTTGGATCCGAGATGCATAATGGAAAAATGTTTACTCTTTTTCCTTTTCTTTTCTCTTGTCTCCTGTTACTATTATCATCTATTCCACCAATGTTAGTCCTTGGCAACAAATAACTTTAACCTGTAATGATTTTGCAAGTCACTAATTTTATTGATCTATCTCCTTCTACTCTAAATAATGGCCAATATTTGGGCTGTATTGCCTATATTTGGTGCTCTTTGTTTTTCCTCATCTCAGATTTTTCTGGCAGCTAACCTGATAGCATTCCAGGCTATATCATCTTTCTTCCTATTCTTCAGAAAGATAGACAAGCACAGAGCCATCAGTGTTTCCTGAACTATTTGTCTGATGATAGCATTTTGGGGCCTCGAAGAATGCCTGAGCCAGGCCAAGTTGCAAAGTAAATGCTCAGAGGCACAAAAAAAACATTACTATGGTCAATGGTTGAGGAACATTTGGCCAGGATATGATTAGATTACCTCACAATCTTTCTAAGATCTTTCAAACCTATTAATTTTTGCATTGTCACATAAGTTCATGTTCTGTTCTTCCAATCAAATTTTCCTCAGGCTTAGGCATAAAACAGATTACTCCTAGGACTTAAATACCTGTGTTAGCTTTTGTAGGAATTTCAACTTCCTTTCTGATTTTTAAAAAATTTATTGAAGTATATCACTCATACGTGAACATACATAAAAAATAAGTGTATAGCAATAGTTGTGAACTTACAGAACAAACATACATAACATCATACAGGGCTCTCATACCTCACCATCTCACCCAACATTTTTAATTAATGATTAAAAAGCATCTTCAAATTATTTTCCCCCAAACCACCTTATTATTATTATTATTTTATATCATTTATACATGAACATACATAAACAATAAGAGTATAGTAAAAGTTGTGAATGTACAAAGCAAATATTCATAACATCATATATAGGTCCCATACATCAACCCTCCACCAACACTGTGCATTGTCGTGAGACATTTATTACAATATTATGATATTATGAAAGAATATTGTCAAAATCTTACTACTAATTACAGTACTTATCTTACATTTGGTGGATTTCCCCCAGCCCTCCCTATTATTAATTTTAAAATATGTTTTTATGACACAAGTATGACACAAGTTGTATGCACATGTACAGAATTCCCAAACAACACCCCTCTATCAACACATCACACAATGGTGGAATATTTGTTACAGATTATGAGATAATATCTAATTATTACCAAGTATATTTGGCACACATTTTCCATACTCCCCCTATTATCAACATAGTGCATCTTTGAAATAGATGCAAGAATATTGCATTATTACTATTAACACACTCCATAGGTCACTCCAGTTGTATTTTCCCATGCTTCCTCACACTACCACCACCCTGCAATAGTGATGTACATTTGCTCTAGCTCACAAAGGACACTCTTGCATCTGTACCATCAACCACAATTCTCATCCACCTCGGGGTTTACTATGCTATTCAGTCCCTAGGTTATTCTCTAGCTTTCTGTCAATTCACATTTAAATTTTTGGACTACCCTTTTCAGCCACATTCCCATTTAAAAATCAGCTGTTACTCACTATAATATGTTACCATCAACTCTGTACCTTTTCAAACCTTTACAGTTAAGTAAATTAAATCTTCTACACACATTAAATATCAGTAGTCCATCTCAGTCCTCTTCCACCACCTACCATCAGGTCTTGAAGATATTTTCCTACATTTTCTTCTAGAAGCTTTATGTTTCTTGCTTTTGTATTTAGGTTTTTGATTCATTTTGAGTGAATTTTTGTATAAGGTATGAGATAAGGGTCCTCTTACCTTCTTTTGCTATGGATATACAGTTTTCTCACCACCATTTATTGAATGCGCTATTCTGCCTGAGCTGAGTGGGTTTGACAGGCTAGAGAAAAATAACTTGACCATAGATGTGAGGGTCTGTTTTTTAACCATCAGTTCGGTTCCATTGGTCTATGTGTCTGTCTTTATACCTGTACCATGCTGTTTTTACCACTATAGCTAGGTAATATGAATTAAAATCTGAAAATGAGAGTCTTCCAACTTCATTTATCCTTTATAAGATGTTTCTAGCTATTCAGGATCCCTTACCCTTCCAAAAAATTAGATAATCAAGTTTTCCATTTATTTAAAAAATGGTGGTGGAAATTTTGGGGGGATTGCATTGAATCTGTACATTAATTTGGGTAGAATTGACATCTTAATGACATTTAGTCTTCCAATACGTGAGCATGGAATATTCTTCCAATTATTTAGGTCTTTTTTAAAATTTCATTTAAAAATGAGTTGTTAACTGAATACAAGTGTCTTACATCATTGTTTAAGTTTATTTCTGAATATTTGTTTTTTTTTCTGTCATATTTTATTTTCATCACTCTTATGACACTTTTAGTTACTTTTATTCATATTATCTTCATTTCTAGACTCTTTTTCAGGCCTCTTTTTCCTGTCTTTTCTTTTCTGGCTGTAGCACACCCTTTAGTATTTCCCACAAAACAGGTCTCTTGGTTACAAACTCTCTCAGTTTCTGTTTATCTGTGAATATGCTAAACTTTCCCTCATTTCTGAAAGACAGTCTTGACAGATATAAGATTCTTGGCTGGAAGTTTTTTTCTTTCACTATCTTAAGTATATCATACCACTGTCTTCTTGCCTCCATAGTTTCTGGTGAGAAATCAGCACTTATTCTTATTGGGTATCTCTTATATGTTATGCATTGCTTCTCTCTTTGTCTTTGGCATTTGACATTCTGATTAGTATGTGTCTTGGAGTTGGTCAATTTGGATTTTTTCAGATGGGAGTACATCATACTTTTTGAAAATGGATATAAGATTGCTGGCTGGAAGTTTTTCTCTTGCAGTATCTTAAATATATCATACCACTGTCTTCTTGCCTCCATGGTTTCTGATAAGAAATCGACACTTAATTGTATTGGGTATCCCTTACATGTTATGCATTGCTTTTCTCTTGCTGCTCTCAGAATTTTCTCTGTGTCTTTGGCATTTGACATTCTGATTAGTATGAGTCTTGGTGTTAGTCTATTCAGATTTTATCAGATGGGAGTATGTCATGCTTCTTGAAAATGGGTGTCTATGCCCTTCAATAGGGTTGGGAAATTTTCTACCATTATTTCTTCAAATATTCTTTCTGCTTCTTCTGGGAAACTCATGACATGTATGTTTGCACATGTCTTGCTGCCGTTTAGTTCCCTGAGACCTTGTTCAAACTTTTCCAATCTTTTATTCATCTATTCTTTTGTATGTACACTTTTGGAAGCCATTTCTTCAAGCTCACCAATCCTTTCTTCTGTCTCCTCAAATCTACTATTATAATATTGCACCTTTCATTCCTATAAGAGCTGCTATATTTCTATATATGCTTTCAGATTCTTCTTTTTCCTCATCCAATGTCTTCTTAATATCCTTAATTTCTTTAGCCATCTCATTGAATTTATTAAGGAGATTTGTTTGAACATCTATGATTAGTTGTTTCCACTCCTTTATGTCATCTGGGGGCTTATATTGTTCCTTTAAGTGGTCTATATCTTCATGTTTCTTGGTGTGGATTGTAATTTTTTGTTGGTGTCTTGGCATCTGGCTTATTACATTATTTATTCTGGGTGCAGGCTTTCACTTTAGTTTAGGGCTTCCTGCCCTTTCTCCCTTGTTTGTTGTGTAGTAGAAGCCAAGGATGTAGTTGGTGCTATAAACTGTAGAGCCTCAAGCATCCCTCATTGCCCCAAGGACCAATGAAGCTTCTCCCAATTCTCTCCTTTGTCAGCGGTAGGGACAGAGCCACAGCTGTGTGGAATAATCCAACTCAAGCAGACCTAGACTATATTTGCCCAGAGAGCCTGATGAATCTTCCTGACCCTTTCTCCCCTGCAGTGCACATCCAAGATGACTGCAGTTGCCCTGGTAGATTCCAGTTACTCAGTCTGTGCCAGCTAAATGCACCTGCAGTTACCTGGATAGGCTGGTGCAGGCCCGTCAGCTTCCTCCCTGCTAGAGGTGGGGCTGAAGCCTAGGCTAGGGCTGCAGGTCAATCAGGGTGAAAGAAACCAGTCTCTACCTTCACTGTGATTATCAGTCAACCCAAGCCTTCCCCGCATGCTGGGGGTGGAGTCAAAATGGCAGTACTGGCTTCCTTTTGACTTGTACAGTCTCAAACTTTACCTGTTCTTGGGGTTTTACTTTAGCCAGCCGAATTTACTAATCAGTAGCTGAAATCTGTGGTCAACCGTCTTTTCCTCTCCTGTTTTTGGGAAATGGAACTTCCATTTCCTGCCACAGAATAGCTCCTGGTGTGGCTTGCACTGCCAAAGTAGCATGGTCACCAGTCTCAGTGGCATGGACTGTAATTTCCCAGAGAGGCGGTGCAGCATTCCCCAGCTTCCTCCCTGCCCACAGGTAGGCCTGGGGCTTAGGCTAGAGCTGCAATCTGATCTAGAT
Source organism: Tolypeutes matacus (assembly GCA_026826555.1). NCBI lineage: Eukaryota > Metazoa > Chordata > Mammalia > Cingulata > Chlamyphoridae > Tolypeutes > Tolypeutes matacus. The sequence goes on from JAKSZT010053795.1 coordinate 2,090,620, forward strand.
GGAAATAAGCCAGTCCTTACCAGCACTGTGATTTTCAGTCAGCCCCACTTCCCCTCTTGTCAGGCACAGAGTTAAGATGGCAGCTCCCTGCCTCTTTCTGACTTGGACAGGTTAGAACTTTAGCTATCCTTAGGTTTATACTTTAAACCTCTGAATTTGCTAATCAGCAGCTGAAGCTGTTGCCCAACTATCTCTTCCTTCCCTGTTTTTTGGAAGTTGTGCTTCCAATTCCAGCTGCAAAACAGCTCTCGAGGTGTCTTTTGCCTCCAGTGGAGGGTGGGCACTGGCCCTCACGAAGTGGAGTACTCACTCTAACTATTTTTATTCAGAGCTAGTGGGCAGATGTTAATCTGAATTAAAAGTCCCAACTTACTTTCTCTGGAATAAAGATCCTTTTCTCCTTGCAACCCTGACAGGTTTTTTGGATAAATAGAGTGCACTCCACTTGAAAATCTGTAGAAAGTTATAAGATACTTTGATATCCAAATATTTTGAGAATTACATATGTGTGCTTAAATTAGTGATTTATATTTCTCTACATTTTCCTCAGATTTGGATCTTGGGGAAGAATTACCAAAGTGAGTATCTCTGGTGGAATTCTTCCTGTTACAGCCTAAAACTAAGGTGATATCAACACAGAATTGATGGTCAGTGTATTTCTCCATGGTTTGGAGAAAGCCTCACTAACCATGTGTTAACATGGTTGTATTCTATTTATATTCATCCCTTGTAATTTCATTATATTGCAGCATAAGGTATATTGATTAATGTAAAACGATTTAGCACACTATAGATTTAAATGCATAATATTTGCAAGAGGAATTCTAGTTGAAAAGGGTAGAGTTAAAGTAAGGAAATTTTATTTGTTGGCAGTGAATTTCATTGAGTTCTATTATGGTACTCATGTATTTTCTTCCATATTCTTATCAAGGAACAGTCGCTTTCATGTTTATCAACAACAAAGAAGAATTTACTACCTTTCAGACAACCTGGCATCCTGAACAACAACAACAAAAAGATTTATCTGTGTCATCTAAGGTATGTTTATAACATGGTATGTTCTGATAACAGTAGAAGAAATTTTAATATAGGGTGGAGACTTTAAGAGCATCTATTACATGTGCTATAGCACACACAAAGGGCATGCACTCTATGAAAGATATAAATTAATACTTATACTATATTTTCTAATGAAAGACAAAATCAGGCTAAGGATTACTGTTAAGAATTACCTTAAATAGGCAGTTAGTATCAGGATAACTTTTTTCCCATTAATTATAATAATTGAAGTATACATGGTCACCCTCTTTAAATCTGTGTTGTGTTCTTCTGGTTGTTATTTATTTTTTCATTTGACTTGTTTTACATGTGTTCATGGCAATTTCAGTAGTTGCTAAACTATTTGCTCAAAATAGAAAGAAAGAACAGAAAAATAACCAGTGTGGCAAGAACCATGTATGAAAAGGGTATTTCATGTTAACTCTTGTACTTTTGATTATATTTCTGAATTCTGTAACAAATTCTCAATTGTATTGATGAGGAAAATGAGGTTTAAGGATACTAATGAATAAACTCAATATTCAGAACAGGTCAGTTTATTTTACACTCCTTGCCATTTCTACTTCTGTCTTTGTTATGACTATTTAATTCACATAAACAATGTTTGGCTAATAATTTCTTCCTCCATTTTTTATGCCTTCAAATCTTTCATAAGAGTTTTCCTAACTTTCTCCATGGTCAAAAATTATTATTTCTTTAATGAAAATATTTCTTCTCAGGTGAATGTACTCAAGTTTCCTTATACCTCTATAAATAGCAGTGATCATAATAGCACCTTCCCTCAGAACGCTAGATGGATTTCTAAGGCTGTTATTGATTAAACAACTATCACAATCTAGAGAAAAATTTAAATCTTTACCTAAAGAATGTACATTTAGGTAAAATTTAAGAACAAATAATCTTCAGAGAATTCATATTTATTTTAACTGCAAGATATAGATTTACATATATATTGAGGTAGACAGACTTGGATATCCAAATTGAGAACTCGTGGCTGTTCTCACAGCTGCACCATGGAAACATTTCCCAGATACTGCTCTGCTCTCACAAAGGAGATGCAGCATCAAACTCAGTGGGAATTGGGATATCTAACAGAATTCTAATATCTGCAGTGGATACGTTACTGATTCTGAAAAACTACTGAAATCTCATGCTCTGACTCACATTTATTGGGAATCAAGGACTTAGATTATTAGGTGATATTGTGATGAACTAGTTCGCCAATCTACTCATAAAGCGATTATACTTAAATCAATGTTTTTAATGTAAATAAATATACATGACAATTAGCATTATATCATCTCATGAAGAATAAATATCAGTAGTAAAAGGAAAAGAATAGGTCAACAAACTATCTTTATGCTATATATCTTCATAAGTTAACTGCTAAACATAATTTTCCAATTACTTTTTTTCTGTTTGTTAAGCAAATTTGGATAGTAAGGCTTAAAGCACTACTGAAGAATACAGTGAGACTTTCTCATTGGTGAAATTATAGTTAAATAAATTAAAATTCTTTTAGAATGGCCTATTTTAAAAATTTCTTACCTGTTACCTACTTGATATCTAAAATAATCCTAAAGAAACTGAACTTGAATTCTTGAATCAAGGGACCTAATGATAACTAAAGAAACTTGCTACAAAACTATTCTTTTTTCTTTTTTTAATGACAATCCAGAGGGTCCAGATATGGTTGCCACATTGAATCCAGAATAATATAGAAGACGTGCTCTAGTTTCACAGCTTCATAGGATGCCAGATAATTCCTCATCCCTGTATAAAATAGTTCATGGAGGTTCTCTCTATTCTGCAATCTCTTTTTCACAGTGTAAATAATGTCTCACGATGATACAATACATGGCTCTTTCATCACATTCTTAATGCAGTAAAGAGCCACTGAGTGCAAACTGACCGTACAACTTGTCTTATAGTTACATTGTATCATCTTTTCATTGACTCTTTTTTCTGTGGACTAGATTATATATAATATTTCTAGCAAAAACCATGAACTATAGACAATTCAAACATACTTTGGAAAATCACCACTTATAGATTTCCTTTACCTATTGCCATCACAATCTTATTGACAGCATATCTTATAAAAAAATATTCTAACATGAAATATAAATAAGAAAACTGAATGGGACTGAAGATTATTTTCCTCAACCATAGCTGCTAACAACATAAGAAAAAACATTTTGTGTGTACTTTCAACCATTCTTTGCTATTCAATATAACTGATATTACATTGGTTTAGTACATCCTAGTGGCAATGTTTGCTGACAAGGCAAACACAATAAACTCTAACAAATTACATTTTCAAATTGAAGCTGGATTTCATTAAGCATAAGCATTTCCTGAGTATTCAGTTGCAGAAAATTAAGGGAGCCTGTCTATTCATGCTGAAAGAAAGTAATTTGACTCTATGGTTAATGCAGTACATTAAAAATAAACAAAAAAAAAAATGTAATGAAGGAAATGAAACTTGTTACCTAAATAACATAATTAACAGGAATAAAATGTTTTATGATCAATCTAATATTTAAAATATTTAATCTTTACTGGTAAAATTAAATAATATATATTTACTCTCATTATAAAATTATTTCACAATATATAAAATGTATAAAATGAAACAATGAAAGGAAAAAGTAATAAAATTCAACTAATAAACAGTAATTAATATTCTGTGCATGTCAATCCATGGTTTTGGTAAAATTTATATTATTGTGATCATACTGATATATTTGTCACCCAAATTCCATTTCTTTTCCTTTTCAGGGTCTCATTTCTGCATTTTGTACACATATTGAAATATATGGAAGGTCACAACATCTCTGAATTCATTCTTTTGGGGCTTTCTTATGTCCAACGCATTCAAATATTTTGCTTTGTGCCCTTCCTATTCAGTTATGTTCCCATCTTGGTAGGAAATATTGTGATCCTTGTCTCCATTAGCTGCAGCTCCCTTTTTAACCAACCCACATATTATTTCCTTTGTCATTTATCCTTTATGGACACCTGCTATTCCTCTATTGTTACACCCAAACTGATTAGTGACTTGTTAGTGGGGACAAAACCAATTTCTGCAGAAATTGCATAGTGCAGGTCTTTAACATGCACATCTTTGGAGGTATTAAGGTATCCATTATTACTACCATAGCCTTTGATCACTATGTTGCCCTTTGCAAACCTCTTCACTACATGATTTTGATGAACAGGAGATGTAATATTCTAATCCTAGCTGCTTGGGCTGGTGGAGCTCTCTATTCATTTTCTCAATTTTATCTGGTATTCTGGTTGCCCTTTTGTGGTTCTAATGAAATTGATCACTATTTTTGTGGTATCTTCCCATCGCTAAAGTTGCTTGTACTGATACCTACATCGCAGGTGTCCTGGTAGTTGCAGATTTGAGTACGGTTGCCTTAGTAACCTTTGTTATCTTATTTGTTTCTTATGTCATTATTTAATTCATTTTATTATATCACTCAGCTGAGGGAAGATGCAAAGCTCTCTCCAACTGTGGGTCTCATATCACTGTGGTAGTCTTATTCTTTGATCTTTAAATCTTTGTCTACCTTAGACCACCAACCACTCTCCCTGAGGATAAAATATCTGCACTATTTTACACCATCATAGCGCCTATGCTCAATCCTTTAATATATACTTTGAGAAATAAAGAGATGAAAAATATTATGAGAAAATTTTGGTGTCAAATGCTATTTTTAAAGGAAATATACAATTAATGTGTAATTGAAAAGCTACATATTACCTTATAGATTAATATTTTCATTGTAGTCATATATGCTATGGATGAGGGTAATAGGATTTACAGTTTAATTAATCAATTATCAATTTTATCATGCAAAAAGCTTTTGACACATAATTTATTTTGTGGTGTATTGAATGGAGTAGTAGTATTATCTGAAAAAAATATCTTGGCCAAAGATATGAAGAAAATGCTTTCTTAATCAGTGAATTTTAATGAAAAAATTTTATTTGAAAAATCAAATATGTCTGTAAGACATAGTAACAAACATTATGTGGTACTGGAGAAGTTAAATTCTGTAATTTAAGTAGTCATTTTAATTTTGATAAATATTTACCTTTATATCCTTTAATGGGCCTCAAAATCAATTGTATAATATAAAAACTAGAAGAGTAGACTCATATTTAACATGGTTTCTAGGGGTCAACTCTTCTGACTTTCTGTTAAAAAGTAATTATTAGTGAAGACAAAATCTAATAATGCAGAAAGCTGCATACACAGTTTCTGGTATTTAACTTATTAGCCAAATTAAAAATCATTTCCCATAAATCTTAAGGAAATGAATTATATGATGCAAGTTTTGACCACCTTGTTAAAATTGGTAACCATATGGCTATTCATTGGATCTGGAATCAAAGTCCTTTCATATTAAGAAGAGAAAAAATCAGCAGAATACAAAAAAAATGATTTAGTAAAAATACAAATATATCTACACACATACATACACACACAAAGTCAAAAACTTGCAACACAATAGATATAGAATAACATCTAGTAAATAACAAGAAGAGTCTTCTGAGAAAGATTTCCTAGAGAAGAACAAAATTTGTTAAAACGACTCTTAGGAAGTAAAGCACACATCATAAGGGAGAAGAGCCTATTAACAGGATTATCTGAAAGGAAAATAGTGAAAAAATACAGAAAGTTTCAGATAATGTACACACAATAAAACAAGTTACAATCATTCTGGAGGCACTGTACAAAAATGATAATGATCAGAAAAATAATGAGACTGATAAAACTAGGTAGAGATCTCAGAGTAGAAAGGGATTGTACAAATTATTATTTTGTCAAGATAATAATAAAGGAAACAAATTACTGCCAGATTTAACTTCTCTTTGGAAAAGCCATAAGAAGACAATATGGCAAAGTCTGAAGATTTGAACAGAAGTTTTGGAATATGAAACATTTGATCACGACATTATTTGTATTACATCATTCACAAAAAAATGAAAATTAAAACCTTCAAATTTAATAAGCTTCTTGTGTAAACAACTTGTGCCTTTTTCAAAATTATATTTTCAAACACGTATTCAAACATAATATCCCTTCTTTTTCTTTGACTATGAACACAGTTCTCATTTATCGGGAACATTTCCTGTATCACTAATGTTGTTATCAGTGTGAGGTGCAAAGGAAGAGTCAGACAAGTTGATGGACTTGAAGCAGAGGGCTGCAGCTCGCTCAGGCAGAACAGCACTGAGGTTACTGTGACCCTTTCTTTTATTCAGCTTACAGCTTACAGCAGTGTTTAATGTTTTCAGCTTGGTGCATGAGAGCGCTACCTGTTTGTGAGTTCCCAGACAATCTTTCTTGAGAATTCAGACAATAACATCTGTGTGGTGAGTTCACTCTGCTCTGCCTCTTCCCACTGATAGCTGCAGCATGCAGTGTCCTTGGAGACATTTACTAATATTTCTCTGCCAGCAAGCATGCTTTTTAAATGCTTAACCCCTTATGCTCTGGCTCCCAGCATCTTCAACAAATCCCCCCTCTTTTGTTTTTTGTCCAGGTTGACGGTGCCTGTCTTAGGTTGCCCTCCTCTGAAGGTCTTACCCATCTCTGGCCACCAGCCAAGCTGCCATGGACAGGGTTTCGAGAGTCAAGGGTTTTAAGCAGAATCAAGTTATTGGTATGGCTGTCTTTTCAGCCCTATTAATGCGGGACAGCAGGGCTTTGCAAATGCCTCCTAATACAGTTAAGAGTAGCAGAACACCAATGATCACCACACTGAAGTTAGCAAGTACAGAGGTTGATTTTCACCAATGTAAGGGGTTTATTTTATTCAATTGATCTGTTACTGGATTGCCAAAATTCACTACCTGGAAGTGTAGTAAGTTGATTCTGAGACATGCTTAAAATCTTCTTTTGCAAATCTGTAATTCCTATAGAAAAATTTGTGTGGTAACCTATTAAATGATTTTTAATTTTTTCCCATTCATAATGGGAATCATTGTATGGGAGAGGAGTGATACAAAACAAATGTTCATTCCAATCACACTTCAAATCTTGTTTTAAATTTAGATTATATACATGATCTCTCATTTGTGTAACAGCCATTTCTAAGTCATTAAGCCCTTTATTAATTTGCTCATCTATATATGCTTGACCATGTCATAGCTCACTAGCATTATGATGCCAATTTTTAACATATTGCTGTGTTTGGATATTCTCATGTAGGGCAGTTCCTGCTACAGCAGCAGCGGTAATAATACCTATAAGCCCTAATACAGCAGCTATAATTAATCCAATTAAACATCTGGTTTTTTTCAAATAATGATTTAGAAAGTACCAAAGGATTTGGCTCTCAGGGGAAGACTGCCAGTAGCGATTCAGGCGAACTGCAAGCCATATTCCAAGACACTGTCGTCCTGTTAGAACTACAGTAGAATTCTCCTGTAAAACAGATTTTGATATACAAGTATAAAGAGAGCAATTACTGCAGAAAAACCATGTTCAACTAATGCTCACTTTTCCTATTATAAAAACAATGCGATCCTGTACACATACTTTAAGAAATTAAGTGGATTTTCTTTATAAACTGGTAATATTAGTTTTATTGCCTTGCCATTCAAAAATTGGGCTAGTTCCCTAAAATAATTTTCACAAATAATTTTTGGCTTTGTTAAATTTAGTGTCCCATAGTTGTGGGATAAATTTTCCCTGATGAGTCCAATTTAGTGATGTATTTATACTTATGAGGTCCCCAAAATTCCAAAAATAATGAGAGGTTTCATTAATTGTTTTTGTTGAATTACTAATTTTTGAACTTATGGTTGTGTTTATGTTAGGTTTCGGTGTCTCTATAAGGGCCCAATTCTTTACAATTCTATAGGAATTATTAAAGAGCACAACCTCATATGAAACATGGCATGTATGCCATTTATCACTTTTCACTATAATTTGGGGACTGTATACATGGATCACTGGATTCTATGCAGATAGGTCATTCAAGAAAAGACAAGGTTAAATTTTCAATAAATTTCCCTTCCTCCTCAGGTTTTAGAGGAAGGTGAGAATCAATGGGCCCAGGAAAATGAAAAGACTAATTAACATAAACAGGGTAGGATTTGTCTCCCCAAGTGAACAATTCTAAAAGAAGTGAATTAGTAATATAAGCCCAATATGTATAATTATGTGAAGGTGCACTACTTACTTTTGTGGTTGTCAAGGTAAACATTGCAAAGAATAACTGTGTTAGAGTGACATTCTGACTTTTAGAAGTTACCATCTTTTTTACTTCTTGTGTCAGCTTCTTCGGATTGTTTATGTTTAGGTTTCAGATGTTTGGACAGGACCCAAAGCTGGTCTCCTTTATCTGTAATGATAAGAGCAAAACCTTGACCCTATATCCTAACTTAACTTCTGCCTTTTCCCATTTATTATTATTTTTTATGCTTTTAATAAACTAGTTGTCTAATATTTGTTTCTGTATTTTTGCCTGATTTTTGCCAGAAATGCTCTGCTGCTGATGTATATATGATTCTAAATAATGCTTGATGTAATTGTTCTCACACCTCACCATTTCCCCCTTTTTTTGTTTTTTGTAGCATTGATAAATAGAGGTTTAACTGTTAATTTTTTATAAGTATATATACATTCACATATTTACTAAAGTCAGGGGGTACACTGATATACTTGGCTTATTTGTGGCTAGAGTCTTGGATAGATATAAGATAAATGTTAGTATGTATATTTAGTTTAATAAGCTTATACTGACAAATTAGGGTGAGAAACATAAATAACATAACTAATTAAAAGATTAAGTCAATATTGAACAAAGTTACAGAATGACAGATAAATAGAGCAATCATATATATATACTTACTGATATTTAGCTTTTAGCTGGGAAGTGTTGACAGAATTGTTGAATTAGCAACTGATACTAAAGTTTTGGTTGACTGTGTTTAGTATTAATGAATTTGATACTAAAGATGCCAACTTGTGAATATTTTGCTAATTCCCGAGGAAGGGACCAGCCTCCTCAGGAAGGAACACAACACTCCTTGAGCAGTACATTTTAAGGTTTATGCATCAGTCCCTGGAAGAGTGGCCAGCTCCCCCAGGGAGGAATACAACACCCCTTGAAATGCACTTTATCTTTTTTAATTTGTTACAAAACATCTTTGATGTGCTTACTATTTTAATTTTTCCTGAAATGTGAAAAGTGTTAACTAGCAAGGCATTGGTTTGTTGATTAACAAAGTTTTCTGTATAATGCTTTACTTTTGGTCTGAACAATACTTACCAAGCTTTTTGTTTAATACATTTAGTTTCAGGACTGTTATAATTCAAAACAAGAGATTTATATATATACTTAATAAAATACCTTTGTGTGTAACATACAAGTTATTAAATTACTTAAGTATGCAATGTATTGTATTAAAGTTTTGATTAGTATTTAAGTATATTATACACAATTCATAACTACAGTAGATTATACAACAACAGACATCCAATGAGTAAACTTTTATTTCTTAAGTGTTTAAGATTCTTAGTAGCATGACTAGAATGACTTCAATTTCTTTATTTTGTATAGTTCGAGGCATAAGTAAAAATAAATTCGTATTTTCTATTTGGGCTGTAGGGTAACATATTAACTTGTAATTTTAATACTCGCATTGCTTTTGTTGTTAACATTATAATTAGAATTGGGGCTGTTGCTGACAGTGTTGAATATAAACTGGATTTATTGTTGGCTATTTTACAGGAAGGGGAATATGGGCTGGCTTGACTTGTTTAAGAAAATATTAAAGAAAGCTTTAGCAAGTTTTAAAACAAAGGATAGTGACATAACTGGATATTAATTTTTTTGTAACAAACTAGTAATATATGGGACTGCTGCATATTGCAGGGGTGTTATTTTATTTTACTATATTTTACTGTTATGCACTGCCCCAGCAGCCTCTAATGGCTACTATTTTTTTTGTAGTTATAACTGAAAATTATGATTCATAACATTATATTTTATTTCATATTATATTGAAACATTATTATATTTTCAGGAATTTTATATACTTTTAAAGTATTCATATGTCTCCCTCTTCTCCTTATGGTTGTCTGGGTACCCCCTCTCATTTCTATAAGTCACTAGTAATATTGGGTTTAGGGGAAACCTTATACCAGTATGACCTCATTTTAACTTAATTGCATGTGCAATGATGCAATTTTCAAATAACACCACATATTGATGTCTTGGGGGATGGGTTTAAATATATCAATTTTGGAGGATATAATAATACCAGTAGCACTCTTTTTTGGTGGGGTCCTGCAGAGTTGTGCAATGAGACAAGTATCTGAGATCCAGTAATTTATTTTGGATAGATAAGAGGAGTTAAGGTGTTACTGGTAAAGTGTGTGAAAAAGAGAAGACCCTTGAAGGAAGTGAATTCACCATGTGATAAAAGCAGGCTAACACTTAGAACATCCCTAAATTCAACTTGTTAGGGGACTCAAGAGACAATTTGCAACCTGCATCAACATATTGGGCATCAAGATAAGCTAACTGAGAAATTCACCTCCAACATGAGTCTTCTTAAGGAGAAGAGGGAGACAAAAGCCATCTGTGGACAGAGATGGTGATAGAAGTGCTGTAGCTACAAATCATGGAACATCAAGGATTTCCAAGAAACCACCAGAAGCTAGGAAGAGCAAGGAAGTTTCTTCCCCCATAGATTTCAGAGGGAGTATTGCCTTGTCAACACCGTGGTTTCAGAATTCTAACTTCCAGAAATGTGAGGCCATTTATTTATATATTTTTTAAGATATCATGTTCATGGTAATTTGTGTCAATAGTCCTCAGAAGTCAATATAAAGGGTTCTGTAAGTAATAGTTGTGTTGCAATGAGCTAAAGTGCCCAGACCCATATGTTAACATGATGGACCATTGTGGTTTTATAATTAACCAGCTCAAGTATCTATCTGAGATTACCATCTGTAAACTGTTGAATTATTGGATGTAAATAAATGTTTCATTTCCACAAAAAAGGTAATAAAAAATAAAAAAAATAAAGTATTCATATGAACTTTTTATTCATATAACTTTAATTGTTATAAAATTAGAAAATTTCTTTTAATTATACAACAGTTTTAAATACTTCATTCAACTTATATCACATGAACTTAACTATTTCTAGCATTATACATTTTTTTTTTTTTAGGTAAAAGACCAACTTATATGTGAGTTTGAAATAAAAGCTATCTTTTAGGATTTGACTTTGAGAAAACAGTTTCAAACATTGTGTTCATTTTAAAAGTGATGAGACCTGTTTCTCCATGGAAACGATAAGGTTAAAGTACAAGAAGCTATTCTGATAAAACAGACTTTTTTTATTGCATACTGATTATTTAGGAGAAAAACTTTGTAAACTTTTACTAAAACAGACTACTGACTTGAGAAACTTTGAGAAAGAATAAAACTTCAACTTTATATTATTATATTGTTTGACATTAAATCTTTTGAATTTTTGTAGATAGACTGCTTAAAATTTACTTAGCTTTGACCACAAAAATTCCTTTTTTACAAGCCTTTTGCACTTTTATATTTACTCAGGTTTTAATAACTAGTTATTTTATATTAGGATAAAATTACTTTCTTTTCTTAAATAAGAAAAACACATTCTATATTCCATACTTAAGTTACCACAATGATTTTGGAAACTATTTCCAAACAAACT
>JAKSZT010053795.1:2204998-2217710 GCA_026826555.1 Tolypeutes matacus
TGTAATCAACCATAGATGGAATGAACTCACTGATTATCAAAGTCTAGGAAATGTCCTTGCCAGCTTTACCTGGAGAATACATTGAAAACTTTCATCAGAGTTCCTAACTTACAGCCAGCCCTATGAAATTTGCACTTACCCATCCCCACAGTCAAGTAATTCAACTCCTATAAAAATTTCTTAATATTTATATCTACCGTCAGTTCTCTTTCCATAGAGATTCTTGATTAATATAGTTATTTAGATAGGGAGTTGATTGGATAGTAAATTCCATTCTACCTTCTTTTTTCCCACATTGTAAAATGAACTTTAAGTGTCTGAGATGTTTGAAAATATGTTTTGATACAGTGCCAGATTCTTTATGTAAATAATTGAATATTAATGTTCTTATATTATACAGAACAGATAGGAATATTAGCAAGGGATTGTTGATAAATGAGAATAATCTTCTCAGTGATAGAAAAAGGCAGCCACTTGCCCTATAATTATGTGGAAAATATGGATAGTCTAATTTGATATAGAGTCTTGCTGGATAGTGAGACTTTTCCATAAGAGGAGAGGTAAGGAAAGACACCATGTCAAATTCTTCAAGGTGGTGCCACTTCAAGTCTCCTAAAAAGTCTTAAAGTGTGTTAGAAAATCAAACCTCATTCCTTACTGCTGAAATTTTCTTGTGTTTCTGCAATTTGGGCTAGATTCAGCTGTGTTGTTCTTCTGTTGGTCTCACTTGATAAGACTCTGACAGTTCAAGTTGAATGTTCAGTCCCAGATGACCTCATTCATAAATGAAGGAATTGGTTTAGGTACCTCAATTCTCTTTCATGTGACCTTTCATTCTCCAGAAGACTAAATTGGTTTCTATCACACCATAATTGTATCACTGCTTTAGTTGTCTCACAAAAGCTAAAGTTTCAAGATCCCTCATTATCAACCATCAGGTGTTATACACATCATTTTATTATATTCTGTTCATAAAAACATATAACAAGCCAGAAGAAATGATGGGGAGATACACTCCACCAGTTAATGGGAAGAGTTGCAAAGTTGGCTTGGCCATTTTAAAAAATTACACCGTGATATATGAATACTTTTTATTTCTTGTTTATCAGTCCATTTTGCATTAGGCTATCAATATAGTGGACCATTCTGATATTTTGAATAATTTTCAGAAGACTAAATCCCCTGGGATTCTAATATGAACAAAAAATGACAGGAGAAAACATAGCCCAAGGCAAAATTCTATTGCTTTCTGCTATGTAAAGCTTAATATATTTCATTTTGCCTTTTCATGGAGTTGTAGAATAATTCATTCACAAGATCAAAAGTACAAAGCAAGTGCTAGAGGTTCTGATCTGCTAATAAATTTTATATTCATGGCACTGCAATTTTTATTGTGATATAGTTGTCTATAGTCATATGTTAAAATTCATCTACTTGTTGCATAAGCTAGGCTAATTTATTCAATGGTGATATTATGGAGACCCTGAATCTTTTAAATATATGATTGCTATTATCTCTGGAAGTCCTTATAAAATATCAGTTTTCTTCAAATTTTCTGCCTTTTCTGTGATGTAAGTTTTTTTTCAACAAGATCAATAGCTGGATTTTTTCAGTTACAGATTATATCTGTTCCACATAAACATTCAAATAATGGGGAAATAATCACAGGACAGTTAAATAGCCAAAATAATCCTCCTCTAAAGGAGTCTTGAACTATAACTCAATTCATAATGTGGCCTTCAGGAGCGTTCACTCTAACTGAAGTATTATGATAGTATTTGAGGTCCTTTTGTATCAGTGACAGGTCATAAGTTATATTAAACAACCATAAAAAATGTCTGAGTAATCATCTTTCCCCATTGCACAGTTCCTCTCAAAAATGATTCCTTTCTCAAACTTTCCTTTCTCCTAGGAAGCTCACATATATTCATGTCATTTGCCATAACCCATTATGCTGAGTTCCAAGCATATGGCTTTCTATATCTGTATCAGAATAATGAATCCCAAGTATCTATTTAATATATTTCCCCATTTCTAGAATTAAAATCTGCCCATAACCCAAGTCTAACAAGCTCAAAATCTATTTCAAGAAAATGTTCTCCCATTTCACAAAGTTCAAATTAGTGAAGTCCTACAAAGACATTTGGTTTCTTGGCTAGTACCTCTCAAATTAGAAGCTTTACTTGTTTTAAGCTGAAATTGGACTATGTTTATTGATCTGGAGGTAATTAGGGATGTTGCCATTTGATTTTGGGAGTCAACACACTCCTGTTTCACGTGAAGTCATTGTGTGTTCTTGACTCATGGTGATGATACCCTTTTGGAGCAAGGAAAGGTGACTGAGTCTTCTAGCCCAAAGATTCAGATAGTTTAGAAGTTCAAGCTCTGAAGCTTTCTCAAGCAAATCTCTCAATCTCCTTTCAAGTATAAACTCTTCAAAATGACGATGAAGTTCTAATTTGTAGGCTGCACAGGCTTTATTAAAGGACTTCATTACTAGGTTAGCTTGGAAATGAAAACTTCATACTTCAGTTTCAAAAGGAGATACTTTTCTCATGTTTGTGTAGAGAGATATTTAGTTGGAGCTGAACGTGTCAGGATCCCCTTACTATAATGTATGGCTCCCAACCTGTACCACGAAATAAGTGCTTGGCGATTGTTCATGCTCTTTGTGAACTGGGACATGAACTTCTGTAGCATATTATTTCCCTTAAATTGACCTCTAGAAATCAATAGAGAGATAAAACACGAAAGAGAGGAAAAGATAAGTAAGGGAACAGGGGAAAAAAAGGTGAAGGACTGTAAGAAACTTGAGAAGTATAAGTCATGTTGGATGATGGCCACCAACTCTACCCTTATCAAAACATCTCTTCTGGACACTTCAGTTTTACCAAGTAGGTAATAGCCAAGAATATGCAGGCTCTAGCTTTGTAACACAATGATATAGTCTGATGTCTGTCATTTGTTTTACTGGTAAAGCAAAGGCTTTTTCTTATCTCCTTTTAATCCTTCAACAAAAGTGTTCCCTTCTCTCTCCCTTTTTTTAAGATCTCTAAAACTGATGTACTTATTGAAAAGACAGTCAAATGAAATATTTAAGATGATAGAAAAACCAATAATACATTTTTGGATTGAAAGTCTATTACAGGATACAATCACTTAAATATCACCTTGAAGATTGTCTCACTTTACATTCTTTCCTCCATTTTGCAATTTATTTTTACTCCCTTGTCTCCCTACTTTCTTTTGAAAGTATATGTGCAATTAACAGCAAAGGCAAACAAAAGAGTTAAAAGGAAGTTTAGGAAAGATGGAAGGGAAAACAGGTGAGATATATGATCCATTTCATTCCTCAAAATTTAAATAATACGTGAATCCATAATGTCTTCTCTTTTCTAAAGTGTAGAAATATTTGTATAACAACAATGTTTACCGTGTTGCCCTTCATTTTTAAGTTTTTTATAGAACACATACAATAAGAAATGCTAATTCATTTAATTACCTTATCTTCTTTTCTGATGAAAATATTATTAATGTGACAAGAAGAATATGAATGTGATTAAGATAAGTGGCTTGGAGAATGGGCTTATATTATAAAACTCTGTCACACTCAGCTGCAATTCTTGACTATGTGCATATGCATGAATGTTAAGATATCAAGTAGGACTTTTTCTTCCCCTTTGTCCTGTTATTATTTCAAAGGCCATTTGGTAGAAATGAAAAACTCTAATTATTCTACATTCCTGTTTAAAATTAGGTCAGCAACTGGGGCCAAATACCTCCCTCTCATGGCTAAAAAATATAGACCCATTCAGGAGGCAGTGGCCACTGGAGGTTTGGAGGAGAGGGAAAGGGAAAAATAGGTGTAATATCGGGGCATTTGGGGGACATTGGATTTATCTTGCATGACATTGCAGTGATGGATACAGGCTATTATATATTTTGTCATAACGTACAAAATTGCACAGGACAGAGTGTAAACTATAATGCAAACTATAATCCATGGTTAGTGGCAATGCTTCAATATGTGTTCATCAATTGCAAGAACTATACCCCACTAATGAAGGATGTTGTTTATATGGGAAAGTGTAGGAGAGGGAAGGAGTGGGACATATGGGAATCCCCTATATTTTTTATGCAACATTTAAATAACTTCATGTTTCTTTAAAATAAATAAATAAATAAATAAATAAATAAATAAATAAACCCATTCAGAATAACTTCATAATCATACCACCAGTTTTTCCCATTCACTGATCATATTCCATACAGTACAAGTAAAAGAATGTGTGGTGAGTATATTGGAGGTAATACAGGGAGTGTGATGTTTCTGGTGATGTTTGATGGTTTCTGCTTTTGTTCTCAAAAGGTGAAAATTGCATTGTCAATCTGCCTGGGCACTCATATGGAGGCTTTGTGGGAGAATCCACTGCCAAGTTCTTTTTAGTTTGATGGCAGGGTTCACTTCTTTGAGAATGCAGAACTAAGGTCCTTGTTTAATTGTCAACTGTCACCCAAGATCCTCTCTCATCTCACAAAGGTCACTTGTATTCCTCATCATCTTGCCTTCTCCATCTTCAAACCAGTAGCAGGGGTTGAAGTCATTCTTGTCCTTCAACTCTCTTTGACTCTTCCTACCATATCTCTCTTAGCTGGAAAAATATCTCTGCTCTTAAGAGCTCATGTGGTTTTCAGCAAATGAAAGATGGAAACACATGACGTCATCAGAACCCAGGAAACTGCTATGCACAGGACTCTGTAGGGAACCAACAAGAGTTTGATCATATAAGTTTCCATGCAGGCAAGTTACAGCAGAGGCTCATATCACAGTACTAGTGATCAATCAAATCAGGACCAAAGAATGTATAACTTAGGCTCAGGAAAATCTGGCTGCAGAATACAAAATGGACTCTATCGAGGCCAAAGGAACTATCAAGATTTTTGTATTCTCTGGATTTCTGTGTAAAAGAAGGACTTAAGAATTGCTACACAGAGATCAGCAGTCATAAGGAGGGGAACCAAGATCTTGATGTCACTAAAGACTTGTGCAAAACTTGGATCATATAATCATTGTTGGATATTGCATTCATTACAGAGTAGCTTCAAAACATAGTCTATGGGATACGATATTTGAAAAGGGAATGTTGCAATGGCCAGCTATATTAGGAAGAAATATATGGATATTTCAAAGGTCTAGATGAACCTCATGATCACAATAATGATAAATTTCCACAACATGGCCCTCAAGTAGAAATGAAAATTATTTTAATCATTCTCTGTTTTGTAGGATCCTGTGTCAGTCCTAGCTATATGACCATAATCACTGTATTATTCTGTTCTATGGTTTCAGTGCTTATGAGAAAGCACAACTAAGGAATCATCTACAAGATATAAACATAAGTTAATAATAAAACGTTAAGCTTTGAGTCCAAAATCTCTCCTCTCACTGAATTTTACCATTTTTGCTAGCTTAGAGGATACTTTGCCTCTCTGGGTAGTTTTATCCTCTAGACAAAATGTTATTAATTCTATCTATTGATACTATTTAATTTTTAGTATGTCAGAATTTAAAAAAATGATTGTCAATGATACATATAATTTGCTCCATAATAGGTTTCCCTGAGTATAATTTATTTCATTCCACTGTCATATTCCTTGAAACTTGAGAGACTACTTGGTTTAATATTTGAGCCCATTTTTGTCAGTAAGAAACAAACAAGAGCCACAAAGGAAAAAACCCTCAAAGAAACTATAAAACATATGCCGCAGACAATTGCTGAAGAATAGTGTGAAAAATAGTGCATTGAAGAGCACTTTAGGAGTCTAAACTGAATAAACATTTATTATATTCTGTTCCCTTAACTATAGACTTGTCTCTTACCTTTTATCCCCCTCTTATAATTCCTAGTTGTTTCTGCTTATAAATTCAGCTCATGCTATTGAATTTTATTTTTGTAAATTATGATGTGTTGTTTAAATTTCAATTACTTCCTGTTTCCAAATTTTCTCTGAATATGTTAATAAAGTGTCTAAAATGAGGAGGGCACTGAGGCTATATTTAAGGAAAATAGAAAGGCACTAACTTGCTATTAATGAAGATATCTTTATGCATTTCAGTTTTCAGTTTAAGCTTTTGTGATAAGCTTCCATAAAACTTTAGGTCATTCTGATTTTTTTCAATAGTTTGCATCCTGGAGAATACATCATATGTGCCATATTGTGACTTCAGTGGAGAGAAGACAAAAATAAAAAGGGACTAAGTATACTTGAGATTCAACTGTGATTGAAGATACAGAGAAAATGCTTTCTAACAATGACATTTATTCCTCAAAAATATTGTAAAAGCAAAATATAAATGCTGAGAACCTTGAAAATATAGTTACAACACATTTGAAAGACAAGGACATATTTTCTTTATTATGCAAATAACTCTCAAAATCATTTTAAAAATGGTAAGAAATTGCCTTCAGGTGCAAGTATAGAATAATAGGTACACATTTCGGGCCACTTTCACAAATTTATTCATTGCCTGCTTTGTGGCAAACTTGTACAAGTTATTAGAGACATAAAGTCCAGTGATTTAATAATCACAGTTTTTTTAATAACTTACAGTCCAAGGGGATGAAATCACACTATATATGTTTTTTGTGTTTTTTTTTTTTTTTTTTTTTTTTTTTTTTTTGTGGTGAGTATGAGAAAGTAGTATCCTAAAACAAAATGGCTCCTGGAAGAAACAATATCAGAGTTGAATCTTGAAGCTTTAGTCACATTTAAGGAAATTAAGAAAGATAGTGCAGGATGTGGCTGTGGCTCAAGCAAATGAGCTCCTTTTTACCATATGGAGGACCTAGGTTCAGTCCCCAGTGCAGGACAGTGACGCACCAAAAAGTCCATGATGCAATCAGATGGAGAATAGAAGAAGAAGAAAAGAAGAAGAAGAAGAAGAAGAAGAAGAAGAAGAAGAAGAAGAAGAAAAAGATATATCAAAGAGACTAGCACAAATGCCCAAACCATCTTAGCATCACTAAAAGTACTCTCCCAGATATGGGTTGATTTCCTAGAAATGAACCAGTTGAAACTCACCCTCTTTGAGTCCAAATTATCTATCTTACTTTCTGTCTTTGAAAATTGAATCAATTTTTTTATTCCATTTCTCTAGGAATTTATGATGTGGTTGATCTCTACCTTTCCAGTTAACTTTACCTGGGATTTTTGCTCCAAGTCCCCTTGGTAACACATTTCATAAGAGCCAGGGGTCAATCTACCCTTATCTGAAAACTTAATTTCCTTTTCTAATTGTTCAAATCTGCAAAATCCAGCTTTCCATACTCTCTTCTATTTCTGGAACTCAATTTTCAGACTGGGTCAACAGGAAAGGTGAATGTTGGCCATTATATTCTTTAATTTATTCTATTCCTACGGCTGTGTATCCATGTAAATAGGACCTATGGATGAGATTACTTCAGCTATTGTCTGACCAGCTGAATTAGGAAGGGTCTTAGTCCTATTACTAAAGGCCTTATAGAGAAGGTCACAAAGAAAGTGAAAGGGACCAGCAAGAAGTTGGAAGTCAAAGGAAACTGAAAAGGAAAGGAGAAGCCAGGAAATGCTGCCATGTGCATTTTAATGTGACAGAAAAGCCAAGGACTAAGGATCCCTGGCAAACAAGCCCATAATACCACAATTTTCTAGAACAAAGTATTGCCTTCATGATGCCTTGATTGTGGACTCTCTTAGCCTCAAAATCTTGAGCCAGAAAGTTCCTGTTGTTTAAGTCAACCCATTACATGGTATTAGATTTAGCAAACAGGACAATAAAAACAATTATCCTCATATATTGATTCTTAATTTTGACATAATTTCATTCTTACATAAACACTGCAAGGATAGGACAGCTAACAACCTATCCTTTGATCAGTTTCACCAATTGTCTAGAATTTGCTCCACAGTGTTCTCTCCCTTCTCCTTCCCTCCCTCCTTCCCTCCTTCCCTTCGTCCCTTCCTCCCTTCCTCCCTCCCTTCATCTTTCCTTCCTTCCCTTATTACTTCTTTCTCTTTTTCCTTTCTTTCCATTTATAAAACTAGATGTATTTTTTCCCAAACCATTTGAGGGCAAATGTGGCATCATGCCCTTTTATCCCTAAATGCTCCTGTGTGCATTTTCTAAAGAATAAAACATTTTCCTGCATAACCACAGTAAAATGATATTTTACAAATTCAAGAGAATTTAATATTCAGATATTATCTAACCTGGTCTACATTCAAATTTTATGAACAGTCCCAGGGATGCCCTTAATATTTTACCATTTTGAATTCAGGATCTAATCCAACATCACACATTGTAGTAAGGTATCATTTCTCTTTAGCCTCCTATAATCTGGAATACACCCAATGTCAGTCCTTGGCTTTATTGGCCTTTAAAATTCTGAATCAGATAGGCCAATTACTTTGTAAATTAATCCTCAGTTTGGATTTGTACCATGATTACTTATGATCACATTCATATACATTTTTTTCAAGAACTAATGAAGAGGTGGCATTGCATCTTCACTGATAGTATGATCGCAACAAAAAAGCATGTTAGAAAATCTATTTCTAAAATAAAGGATAATTATAATTTATAGCTTCCCTTTTTGGAGGGGATGGTCACTTCAAAATTTTTCATTGCTCAGATATGGTGTCCCAGAATTTAAAAATTAATACTTCAATATTCCAGGTTTAATTTTATTATAAGTACATATTTTTTAGAGGAGGTGCCGAGGATTGAAACTAGGACCTTGCAAATGTGAAGCAGGCACTTAACCACTGAGCTGCAGGCACTTAACCACTGAGATACACCCACTCCCCTGTAAGTATTTTTGAACCATGCAAATCCTTCCAGGTTTTTTCTCCTATATAGATTCTTCACATTCTTTTACTTTATTTCAATTTTTTCATTTACATTTTAGGTCATTTATTTTATTCTCTACTTTCAACCCTCATTTATTCACCTGAAAGGCAGATGACTACAGAAAACCAAATAGTCGGTGTGTGTTTTTTGTTTGTTTGCTTGTTTTGTGTGTGTATTTTTGGCATATATTTGAGTGTGTATGTTTGTGCTGTTGGGATGAAAGAGAAGATTAGATAATTTTATGATGGATTCATGACATTTCCATTGTCTGTTAAATAAGTGGACCCCCTCATATGAGACTACATCATAGACACTGCACTTCTTAATCCCACAGTAAGAAAAATAAGTGAGAACAAAAAATTCATGAAATTTCCTGAGTTTATTTTTTAATCATTTTCCACAAAAGGATATGATTGTTATTGTTAAGTTTTGCACAATTAAAGAATCACAAGCAGCATCTGAAATGAAAGAAAACTTGTAATGTTTCCTAAAGATGTGTAGAGAAAAGTTGCATTGAATTTTAGGACACTAAAACCAATTAATAAAATAGGTCATGACAAAACCCATAGCAGAAACAGTCAAGGTGCTGCTGCTAAA
This sequence comes from Tolypeutes matacus, assembly GCA_026826555.1. NCBI lineage: Eukaryota > Metazoa > Chordata > Mammalia > Cingulata > Chlamyphoridae > Tolypeutes > Tolypeutes matacus. Next base: position 2,214,486 of record JAKSZT010053795.1, read on the forward strand.
CTGCTCTGTCCTCTAATGGTACCAAAGGAGCATTTACAATTCAAACTTGGAATTCTAGGTAACCCCTCAATTTGTGCAGGTCAAATAGAAAAAGAAAGCAGCTACCTGCTACAACATGGGTTCTCCTTGCTACTGCTATCTAAAGACAAGTGTCATGGACACTCTATAAATGCCCATCATAATTTCATTCATTTCACTTACACAATATATCTTTAAATAGAATGATATACTATTAATTGTCTTCAAAACTGGTTCTTTTTTTCTGGTTTTCATTCTCATACAATATGTTGTTCCTCTGCAGTATATGCATATTATTATTTAGTCTTGATGATATACATTATTTTAAATTCCATGCTCTTAGATTTTAAAAATTCTGCGGCTGCAGCTTCTATTCAGCAATCATAGCAAATATGATGAAGCTGATTGTAATACTATATTGAATACACACCATAAATAATCTACAAGTTATGTTAACACAAGCAAACAATGAGAATAATATACTTTATAATATAAGTACATTTCCAAAAATTTCTGATTTAAAAATATGGACCTTTTTAAAGACAAACTAGTGATAAAGTGGAATGGATGGACTTGGTACACTGAGTTCCCCTGACCCATAGGCATTCAAGAGGAAGAGCTAGATACCTATGTGGAAGTGTGTCATAGATGATTTAAGTCTTTAATATTTTATGGATGCTCAGAAGTTGGAAAAGCTTTTATTGAGTAAAGATTTTTTTCTCTTAATAAACCAGTGTGCAGATTCAGAGTTGGTAAATCAATTTCACGGTCAGCAATGCCAGAAAGGAGCTCTCAAAAAAAGAACAATTCAGGATGATGTCAGAAAAGTTACCAGGGTGAGTTCAGAACACAGAAAAAAGTAAGCCTATCAGGTGCATTTGATATTAGAATACATAGGGAGAGTCAGGCATATGCTCTAGATATAGTATGACTTGGCTGGCAAAGAATGTTTAAAGGAAAGACTCTTAGTCCATAATTATCTTAATTAAACTGAAATTTTTCTCTGATACAAGAAATGATGGCTTGCCATTCAACATCTGTGTGAACTAGAAAAATGTTCAACCCACAACTGTATATACAATTGCATGTTCTTCCCAAAATAATCACATACTATCATATTTGATATATGTACCAATTTAATAAAACCATGTTTCAGTAATTGGAAACCCAAGTCATTCATGATTTCTGAGGTAATTTTAATACTCCATAACTTTTTCATGGCATTTTTCACTTCTGCATTCCTTAGTGTGGGTTGAGAAAGAGAGTTCCAATGGTATAAAATTCTGCCACCATCTTTTCTATGGGGAAAGTGGTTGGAGGACTTGTTTACATGAATGTACATGGTCCAAAAATAAGAGTACTACAATGATGTGGGAGGTACAAGTTGAGAAGGCTTTTCTCCACCCTACTGCACTGTGGTTTCTCAGAGAATGCAAGATGACAATGTATGATATCATCAGAAGCATGAAACTGCTTGAACAAATACCCCCACTATTCGACACCAGCAGTAGATTGATCACATAAGTGTCCATACAGGAAAATTTCAACAAAGGCTGTAATCAGAGCAATACTGATCAGTCAAATTGGTTCCACAGAAAGGCAATCTCAAGGCCAAGGCAATCTGATATAGAAGGTATGAAAGACTCTACCTAAGCAAGAATAATCAAGATGATGTAGACCTGCTCCATCATGATGTTTGGGTAACATAAGGGCTTACAGATAGCCACATATCAATCAACAGCCATGATGATAAGAACAAAGATATATATGCAGTCAAATAAATGTAGTGCAAAAATTTGTGTCATGCATTCATTGTAAGATATGATTTTCTTTTCAGTGAGAGTGTCCACAATTAGCTGAGGGACTATGGAAGTTGCAAAACAGATATTAGAAAAAGACAAGAAAAATAAGAAGTACATGGGGCTTCCAAATGTCTGACTGAACTTAATGGTCACCTTAGTAAGCAAATTCCCCATCACAGTTCCTGCATGGAAAATTAAGAAGATTAAAAACACCATTTTCTGTCTCAAAGGAACTTGTGTTAATCTTAACAGTATGAATTCAGTAATATTGCTGTTTTAACACATTGTTTCAGTGAATTTGGGGAAAGCACAGGTTACAAAGAGTTCATCTGTAAGGAGAAAATAATTAATTTTATGAAAAATCACATTTGGAGCTTGAATATATGCTTGATCATGGAACTTCTCCTTATCAATGGATAATCAGTTACCTTTCAGCATATGGATGTTTTTCTGAATGAAATAAACTTCATAATACTTATTAAAACTATTTACCTGATTGCATAGGAAAGTGCAATAGGAAATAATTAAAAAGTAAATGACATTTAGGACATAATATACATTAGTTTTCTGGATTCAGCACAAGTAGATAATTTCCTGATCTGAATTTCTTTCTTCAGTTTTCAGCAAAGACCTATCAATATTAGAGGTATTGTGTTATAAAAATAGAGAAAATTCATGCATAATTTACTTTACCTTTCAAATCTTTGCTGTTCCCAGTTCTAATGCAACTTCACTTTCAGTTTTGTACTTTTTTTATCATACCATGTTTTCCACAGTTAAATTTTTCTCCTTATTCATTATTTTCTGGCTCTCTCATCAATATTTCCTAAGATAATGAAGACACTGAGACCATTTATAGGTAAGGAAAAGGAAAGAGGGCATTTTCCCTAAATTAGAACATTCTTTAAAAATTCAGGTTTACACTTTAAGCACCAGTGATGTTAAAAATGAGTTAAGGTAGATCTGAGTGATAGCTGAACTTTATTAATAGAATTTTTGTCATTTCATTTATTGAGTGTCCCATGTTCTAATTTCAGGGAAGAGAAGACAGAAACAAAAAGTGAACCTATTATTTATTTATTTATTTGTAACTAGCTATATGACGGTCACTATACAAGTTATTTTATGTACATAGCTACCTTTATTGCCCCCCAAAATAACATAGTCAAAATTAAAATAGTGTGAAATTGGTAAAATATATTTGCAACATAAAAGAATAATTTCTTCAGTGATAAATAGATTTCACAAATCAGTAGTAAAAATGAAAACCCAAATGAATAATGAGCTACAGAACCATTTTTACAAGAGACATTTTTCTTTATCAAAATAATTAAACATATGAAACTATTTTCAATTTCATTTATAGTTAACTAAATGGAAACAAAAATTTCAATTAGATACACAT
>JAKSZT010053795.1:2217810-2228244 GCA_026826555.1 Tolypeutes matacus
AATTAGATACACATTTCATCTATTATATTAGTAAAATGATATTTTGGTGAATGTTTGTTAATATGTAGTGCTGACAAAGGTGTGGTAAACTGTCGATCTCATAAATTTTAGGTAGGAGTTTGAGTGGTTACAGTCTCTTGGGGGTGATTTCCAACATCTTTAATATCATAACTGCCTATAGAAATCAGACCAGTAATTTAATTTCCTAGAGATGCACTTACTCACATGTACAAAAACAATTATGGCAGGTTGTGATAGTTTATAGCTGTATGTACCACAGAAAACATACCCAGTGGGTAAAAACCAAATGTAAGTAAGGCCTTTTGATGAGGTTATTTCAGTTAAGGTGCGACCCATCTCATTCAGAATGAGACTTAATCCTCTTACTAGAATCTAGTATAAATGGAATTGAGAGAGAGAGAGAGAGAGAGAGAGAGAGAGAGAGAGAGAGAGAGAGAAGCAACTACTTTTTAATATGTGCCCTTTCTTAATATTTGAAAATATATCATATTTGTGCACTGCATTAAAAAAAGATTTTTAAAATCTTATCTTAGCTAATGATGTGATTAGATATTTTCTGTGGCATGTCACTGGGACCTCAAAACTGTCTTTTTCATTGGCAGTAAGAACAGCAATACACTTAGGGAACTTGGGTAGGATCGTTAATCAGTTATAGACATCGTTTTGATTCTCAGTGCCCTTAACATCACACACCACTGCATTGTCATTAACTGTAGGTTCAAAAGCATTCTTGAAAGTTTTCCAAATATATTTTTTGTGAAAACCCTTTAGCAAAAAGAAGTGAGAAAATATTTAAAGTTTCTATCAACTAATTATTTAGGTAGAGATAGAGATATAAATGGATAGATGCCAAACAGACAGACAAGTGTAAAATTCATGTAATTGATATACAGTAGAATGATTGCATGTCAAGACCTCTTGCTGTACATAACTATGAATCTTTTCATCCAACAAGCCTAACCACGGGGTCATTGTCAGACCCAGGGCGAGGGGGTAGAAGGAATAGAATAGATCAAACAAAGGGTATTTAGTGGTGAGTGGAAATGTTCTACATAAACATACAGTTATGGGCACAGGACATAGTAAATATCATCAAAATTTGTAAAAGTGTACAGTCTAAAATGTAAACCATAGTGTAAACCATTGACAATGCTTAGTAGCTATGTTTCACTACTTGTATGTCAGGTATAACAAAGTTACCATCCACATATAAAAAGGTATTAATGTGGGGGGAGGAAAGGGAGTGGATGTTGGGTATATGAGAGTCTCCTGTATTGTGTGGGTGACTTTGCTGTTACCTAAAACATCTTTGAAAACAAAATTAAAAACAGTGAGACACTGGGAATTGAGAGGCGGAAGGTGCCACACCACAGTAGAGACTGGACACCAGATATTGCAGTGATGAAAGACAAAAGTTCAAAACAATTTTTTTATATTTTTCATTTTTTTAATATCCCAGTCTTTTAATTTTATTTTAATTTTCATATATTTTATCTCTTACCTTTAAACTTATTATTATTTCATTTTTCCTATCAATTGTATTCAGCTATTGTAATGTCTTCATCTTTGAAGAAGATTTGGATCATAGAAGGGTTACAACTGAAGCAAGGGAGGATCGTTGGTGTGGGGTGTTAGGGATGGGGGTTGCCTGGGAGGAAGTTCATCTGAGCATAAATATAAGGTATATAAAAATGTTCAAATGTTCATGGGGCATGTCACAGTAGGTGGAGAATCACTCAACTAATGAGAGAATCCTGAATTCCCATCCTGGAGAGCTCTGCCACATTCTCTAAGGGAGCAGCAACAGACCCCCAAGTGCAGGGGCAGTGACTGGTGAAGGAGGATGATCCACTGATGAGCCCTGATATTGATGACTAGCCATAAGAGTCTCCTCTTGAAATTGAAATTTAGCTTATTGTTTTGGGGTGCCTAAGGGTTGCCACCTGAGAGCCTCCTTATTCCTAAAATGTGGCCTTTTTGTAAGCCAAACTCAGCATATGAATGCGTTACCTTTCTCCCAGCATGGGACATGACTCCCAGGGATGAGTCTCCCTGGCACCAAAGGATTGCTACCAAGTGCCAACTGGCAATGTGAATGGAAAAAGACCTTGAATAAAAGGGGGGAAAGGTAACAACATATGAGTCTATATGGCTAAGAGACTTCAAAATGAGTCAGGAGGTCATCCCAGAGGTAACACTTATGCACATCTCAGTAGGATCTTATAGAATCCCAAAGTGGTTATCACCCCAAATAGTGGGGCTCCTGAGGAAAATGGAGACACCCAGGTCCTATGTCAGGGCAGATAAATCTGGAGTTTGGTGCCTTGCCAGTGGGCCCTACTTTGGAGTTTGTGCTCCTGAGAGTGACAGAGTTGGACTCAACTATGTCTTCCCTGCACATGGCTCATCTGTCCTTTCTATTCAAACCTATACTTGGTGCAGGAGTTTGGAGGTGTATGTCAAGAGACTTGAGTCTTTGGGATGTCCATGTGCCAGCTGGGCCCTGAACCTCGATGGAGCAGCAAATCCTACTCTACAGCTCACTGGACTCACCCAGGACAACTGGCAGGGAGATGATGATAGACAATTGCCATGCCAGGGAATGGAGAGAGTCTGCAGCTGCAAGCAAGATAATCCCATACATCTTCCCCATGGGATATAAACTCCCTCTTAGTTGGGGGTGGATTTGACATCATCATCCTAGACTCCTCAGGATGGGGGAAAGAGCTATGGACTAGAGTGAACTTACTGGTATTCAACTATAGACATACTGTGATTCAAGCAATGGAAGAAATTACAACATTGATGTAAAGCCATTGACCACTGGAGGCTCTGAGGGCAGGGAGAAGGAAAAGCAGTTGTAATACAGGGGCTCTTTTAGGACTTGGATATTTTCCTGAGTGACATTGCAATGACAGATATAGGCCATTTTATATCATCACATAACATGCAGAACTGTGCAGAAGGAATGTGGTTTATAATGTGAACTATGGTCCAAGCTTAATGACAAAGCCCCAGGATGTGTTTATCAATTGCAATTAATGTGCCACACTAAAGAAGGATATCTACGTGGGAGATTGTGGGAGGTGTGGGAGTTGGGGTGTATGGGAATCCTTATATATTTGTGTAACATTTATTAATCTAAATATCTTTAAATTTTTTTTTAATTAAAAAAGAAATAAAATACATAAAAATGTTTACAAACTAAAAATAAAATAAAATTAAAACTTTGGAATATTAAAAAAATGAAATATATTTGTAAATAGTATTTTGACATTTTGCCTTTCATCACTGCAATATCTGGTGTCATTTCTGTACTGTAGCACTTTCAACCACTCATTTCCCAGTTTCACAGTATTTTTTATTTTGTTTTCAAAGAAGTTTTACATCACAGCCATGTTACACACAGAATAGAGGAGACTCTTATACCCAACATCCTCCCCCTTTCCTCTCCCCCCCATACTAATAACTTTTTATATGTGAATGGTACCTTTGTTATAACTGATATACAAATAGTGAAACATAGCTACTAAACATGGTCAATGGTATACATTATGGTTTACATTTTAGGACGTACACTTTTATAAATTTTGATGACATTTATCAAGTCCTGTGTCCTTCAATTTAACACTTCCACTGATCACTAAATATCCCTTATTCAATCTATTCTATTACTCCTTTCCTCTCCACTCTGGGCCTACGGTGCCCCCCTGGGTTCACTCCTTGGCTGACAAGTTTCATAGTTACATGTGAATATTCTTGCTGTCCTGATTTTGTGATAATCAGGGTAGGCTAAACATTCGCTATATTAGAGACCTTGCATGTGTCCCCAGCCTAGTTTTTTTCCCAAGGTCTGGTTTTTGGAATGCTGGTGATAAACTAAGCCTGATTTATTATATGACCATCCTGTATTGGGAAAAGACTGTAACTTTGGATATCTTTGGTCAACCTTAAGAGATATAGCAGGGGGATGGATGTGTCTCAGGTGGTTGGGCACCCGTTTCCTATATTGAGTGAGTGGGCTCAATCACTGGGACCTCCTGGTAAAAATTTTAAAAAATGAAAATATGGAAGTTGCGTGGACCACCAGGCCCCATGCATGGGTACTCCGACAGCCACCGCAAGCGGGTAGGCTGCTGAGCACCATGTGTGGGTGTGCTGCCAGGCCCCAAGAGCAGTTGAACCACCAGGCCTCAGGCCCAATGCACAGGTGTGCAACCAGGCTCCATGAGCATGTGAGATACCTGGCCTCATGCACTGTTGTGCAGCCAGGCCAAGCGAGTGGGTGAGGCTCCAGGCCCCATGAACAGATGTCCCGTCAGACTCCACAATCCATGCAGTTAGATGATGACAGAACAGGAGAGTGACACAAAGGAGAGCAAAGGTGAGATGCACTGAAAAACCAGGAACTAAGGTGACACAGGTAGTAGGACGCTTCTCTCTCACATTGGAGTTTCTGAGAATGGAATCCCAGTGAAGACAGGAGGAGAAGAATGAAAGGAAAGGACAGGAAATGGACACAGAGTGACCCAGCGAATGGACAGTAACAAGCAAAAATGGGATGGGGGGTTAAAATTAATAAAAGTAAATAAATAAATAAATCCTTAAAAAATATATAGGGAGAAAGATACAGACTATAGTTGGTAGTAATATTATGATGATGCTCTTTCATGATTTATTAACAAATGTTTCACAACAATGCAGGATGTTTGTGGGGAGTGTGATGTGTGGGAGCCCTGTATGATGTTATGCATGTTTGTTTTGTAAGTTCACTATGTTTACTGAACTCTTATATTTTATGTATGTTCATGTATGAATGATATACTTGAGTAAACTGTGTTTTTTTTTAAAGATTCATAGTTACATGCAAAAAGACTGAGGTCTTTACACACTGGTTTGTCCTCCCCTATTAGGAACCATCCATGCTCTTGAAAAACTCCTGCCTATTTGTGAACAAATAGGTCCTCCCTAGAAAGAAATTCCAACTCCTTCCTGTTTATTGTGTGGGTCTACATCCACTGATACAACACATTATGACAGAATGATCACTCACACACTCCCTAGAAGCCTGCTTCAGATGCACCCTGTCCCAAATGCACCCCCCATCACCCTAAACCAGTAACTCTTCCTTGTCATATTGCCATAAGAGCATTCCCAACGTTGTATTTTCAACCACATACCCCAAAATCCCCAGTGTTCACCTGGTCCCTCTCTGAACCCTCCCCCAGTACCATGGTCCTTCCAACCCACACTTAACAATCTACCTACCTGTCAATAATATCCCAATAATATCATTACCTTCCAGTCATATCCCTTCAATAAACAACATCACATTTTTGCCTTACATAGATTACATTTGTAAGGGTGTTGATTCACAAACTTCTTCTACCTTTCTATTTCTTTTAAACCTATCTTCCAGAAAATAGCTCTCTGAGTCTGCTCTATTTGCTTAGTTCATATCAGTGAGGTTATGTACTGTTCATCCTTCAATGCCTGGCTTGCTTCACGCAACATAAGGTCCTCAAGATTCACCCATAATATCTTGTGTGTTAGCATTTTATTCCTTCTTACAGCTGAATAATATTCCATTGTGTGTATGTATCACATTTTGTTCATCCATTCATCTGTTGATGGGCACCTAGGTTGATTGCAACTTTTGGCAATAGTGAATAATGCCACTATGAACATTGGTGCGCATATATCTGTTCATGTCTTAGCTTTCAGTTCTTCTGGGTATATACTCACTAGGGGAATTGCTCGATCATATGAAAGTTCTATGGTTTTTTGAGGAACTGCCAAACTGTCTTCCACAATGGCTGGAATTCTACATTCCCACCAACAGTGGATGAGGGTCCCCATTCCTCTGTTTTATAAATATTTATATATATACAGCTGCCATTCTAATGGGTGTAAGACAGTATCTCATTATAATTTTGATTTGCATTTCTCTAATAACTGCTGACATAAAGCATCTTTTCATGTGCTTTTTATACATTTGTATTTCTGCCTTGGAGAAATGTATTTTCAGGTCACTTGTCCGTTTTTTAAGTGGGTGGTTTGTCTTTATATTTGTGAGGTGAAGAATTTCTTTATATATGCTGGATCTTAGACTCCTATCATATGTACGGTTGCCTAATGTTTTCTCCCATTGGGTAGGCTGCTTTTTTACTTCCTTGATAAAGTCCTTGAGGGGCAATTATTTTTAATTTTGAGGAGACCCCATTTGTGTGTGTGTGTGTATTTGCTGCTTGTGTTTGGGTGTGAATTTCATGAAACCATTACCTGTTACAAGGTCCTGTAGATGCTTCCCTACATTATCTTCCAAGGTCTTTATGGTCTTGGTTCTTATATATCTTATATATATATATCTTTTTTTTTTTTTTTCCTTTTTTTTTTTTTATTATGGGTGAAAATCAAAATTCCCACAATACATACAAACATTTGCATAATGATATACAAATATATGTGCATATATGTGCATTTGCTTACAAAAATGTTATTTATATATATATATATATACATATATTTTAAGAGGTGCTTAGACTACCCAAAATATTACACGGAACCCACTGGGATTCCCATGCTGCCCACCTCCCACACCTCCCACCACATCCCACACAAACATCTCCCACAAGTGTGGCCCACCAACCTCAATGAACTTACACATCCTGGAGCCTTGCCACCAACCATAGATATATATCTGATCCACCTTGAGTTGATTTTTGTGTAAGGTGTGAGATGGTTTTACTCTCTCTTTCTTTTGTATATGGATATCCAGTTATCCAAGCATCATTTGTTAAAGAGGTCATTCTCTCCCAGTTGAGTGGGATTGGTGGCCCTGTCGAATATCAGATGACTGTATTTGTGAGGATCTATATCAGAACTCTCAATTCGGTTGCTTGGTCAGTATGTCTATCCTTGTGCCAATACCACGCAGTTTTAACCACTGTAGCTTTGTAGTATTTTTTTTTAAAGATTTTATTTATTTATTCATTTATCCCCCCCTTGCTGCTCATGCTCGCCGGGTCAGCCAACCACGCCATGCGGGCGGGCTCGTCCCCACCAGGAGACCCCGGGAACCGAACCCGGGGCCTCCCATATGGTAAATTGGAGCCCTACTGATTGAGCCACAGCCTCCTCCCAGCTTTGTAGTATTTTTTAAAGGCAGGTAGTATGATACCTCCAATTTCATTTTTCTTTTTCAATATGTCTTTGGAGATCTGGGGCTTCTTACCCTTCCAAATAAATTCTGTAGTTAATTTTTCCAATTCATTAAAAAATACTAAGTTGATTTTTACTGGGATTGCATTAAATCTGTAGATTAATTTGGGTAGAATAGACATCTTAATGATGTTTAGTCTTCCTATTCATGACAGGGAACATTCTTCCATTTTTTTTTTAAGTCTTCTTTGATTTCCTTTAACAGATTTTTTAGTTTTCTGTATATAAGTCTTTTACGTCTTTAGGTAAATTTATTCCTAGGTATTTGATTATTTTAGTTGCTATTGTAAATGGTATTATTTTTTCTTGATTTCCTCCTCAGATTGCTCACTATTGGTGTATGGAAGTGCTACTCAGTTTTGAGCATTGATTTAATAGCCTGTGACTTTACTGAACTCATTCATAAGTTCTAGAAACTTCGTTATAGATTTCTCAGTGCTTTCTATATATAGGATCATGTCATCTGCAAATAGTGAAATTTTTACTTTTTCCTTTCGAATTTGTATGATTTTTATATCTTTTCTTGCTTCAGTGCTCAAACAGGTACTTCTAAGATAATGTTGATAGGAATGGTGATAGTGGGTATCCTTGTTCTATTCCTGATCTTAGAGGGAAAGCTTTTAGGATTTCACCATTGAAGATGATGTTAGCTGTGCTTTTTTCATACATACCGTTTTTCAAGTTCAAAATGTTTCTTTCTATTCCTATCTTTTGCAGTGGTTTTACCAAGAAAGGGTGCTGTATTTTGTCGAATGTTTTTTCTGCATCAATAAACTTGATCATGTGATTTTTTTCTTTCAATTTGTTTACATTGTATATTACATTGATTGATTTTCTTGTGTTGAACCATCCTTGCATACCCGGGATAAAAGCCACTTGGTCATGGTGGATAATTTGTTTGATGTTTTTGAATATGATTAGCAAGTATTTTGTTGAGGATTTCAGCATCTAAGTTCATTAGAAATATTGGTCTGTAATTTTCCTTTCTTCTGGCATCTTTGTGTTGCTTTCATATTAGGGTAATGTAGGCATCAAAAGATGAGTTAGGCTATGTTACTTCTACTTCTATTATTTTGGAAGAGCTTAAGCAGGATTAGTGTTATTTCTTTCTGGAATGTTTGGTAGAATTCACCTGTGAAGCCCTCAGGGTCTGGGCTTTTCTAAATTGGGAGGTTTTTGATGATTAATTCTATCTCTTTTCTTGTAATTGGTCTGTTGAGATCATCAATTCTTCTTTTGTCAATGTTTGCTGTTTGTGAGTTTCTAGGAATTTGTCCATTTTCTCTAAATCATCATTCTTCTTGGCATATGATTTTTCAAAGTATCCTCTTTTGATATGCTTTATTTCTATGCGGTCAGTGGTGATATCCCCTTCCTTATTTCTTAATTTGTATATTTGCACCTGCTGTCTTTTTCTCTTTTTATTCTGTCTAAGGGTTTGTCAATTTTATTGATCTTCTTGAAGAACCAGCTTTTGGTTTTGTTTATTATTTTTCAGTGTTTTCTTATATTCTATTTCATTTACTTCTGCTCTAATCTTTGTTATTTGCATCTTTCTACTTCCTTTGGGGTTAGTTTGTTTCTGTTTTTCCAGTTCCTCCAGGTGTCCATTTAGAACTTTGATTTTAGCTCTTTATACATTTATGGCTATAAATTTCTCGCTTGGTACAGCTTTAGCTGCATTACAGAGGTTTTGATATGTTGTGTTGTCATTTTCATTCATTTCATTGTAGTTAACTAATTCTTTCGAGATTCAATTATTGACCCACTGTTTGTCTAAGAATGTGTTGTTTAACTTCCATATCTTTGTGCCTATTCTGGTTCTCTTGCCCTTACTGATTTCCAGTTTCATTCCATTGTGGTCAGAGAAATTGCTTTGTATAATCTCCATTTTTCTGAATTCATTGAGATTTTTCTGCAGCTTAGCAAGTGGCCTATCTTGGAGTATGATCCATGTGCACTTGAGAAGAATGTGTATACTGATATATTTGTATTTATTATTCTGTATATGTCTATTAGGTCCAGATCCTCTAATATATTAACTAAAGTCTTTGTTTCTTTATTGATTCTTTGTTGAGATTTTCTGTCTAATGCTGATAATAGTATATTAAAGTCCCTCAATATAATTGTAGAGACATCTATTTCTACACTTAGTATTTCCACTGTTTGCTTCATGTATTTTGAGGCACCCTTTTTAAGTGTGTAAATGTTTATGATTGTTCTTTCTTCTTGAATTATTACCCATTTCACTAATATATAGTGTATGTCTTTGTCTCTTAAAATTGTTATGCATTTAAAGTCTATTTTGTCCAATATTGTATAGCTTCTCCTGCCCTATTTTGGCTACTGTTTGCTTATAAGAGTGTTTTCCTGCCATTCACTTTCAGCCTCTTTGTAACCCTGAGTCTAAGGTGGATTTCTTGTAGACAACATATAGATGGGTCATATTTCCTAAGTCATTATGCCAATCTGTGTCTCTTGACTGTTGAGTTTAATCATTTAACATTCATTGTTATTACTCTCAAAGACTTTCTTAAATTAGGCCTATTTTCTTTGGGTGTATATATGCCATATGTTATTTTTAATTCTCTTTTTGTCTTTTTAGTTGTTCTTTCACTCTCCTTCAATTCTCTCTCTCCTGTTTTTTTTTTCCTTTGAACCTGAAGAACTCCCTTGAGTATTTCTTGAAGTGCAGGTTTCTTATTGACATACTCTCTTAATTTCTGTTTATCTGTGAGTATTTTTTTTTTTTTTGAAATTTATTTTTATTTTATATATATATATATACATATATTTTAAGAGGTGCTTAGATTACCCAAAATATTACACGGAACCCACTGGGATTCCCATGCTGCCCACCTCCCACACCTCCCACCACATCCCACACAAACATCTCCCATAGTGTGGCCCACCAACCTCAATGAACTTACACATCCTGGAGCCTTGCCACCAACCATAGACCACAGTTCACACTGTAGACCACACTCTCTCCCACTCAGTTCTGAGTGGTGTGTGCTGATTTAAAATGGCCTACATCCATTGCCACAACAGTACTCAGGACAACCTCCAACTCCCAAACAAGCCCCTGTATTTCAACTGCTCATCCCCTCCCTACCCAAAAAACTGTCAAGTGGCCACTGGCTCCACCTCATTGTTATAATTTCTTGCATTGCAAGAATCACCATATGTGAG
>JAKSZT010053795.1:2228644-2244724 GCA_026826555.1 Tolypeutes matacus
CACCATATGTGAGCAAGAGAATACCATCAAGTCCACTCTAGTCCATATTTCTTCCCCCAATCCAGAGGCGACTGGGATGGTGATGTCCACTCCAACTCCAAGTGAGAGAGGGCTTATATCCCATGGATATTTTGAACTCTCCCTCATGTTTGAATGCCAAGTTTGATGGATAGATAATTCTTGGTTAGAAGTTTTTACTTTTAGTACCTTAACTATGTCATACCACTGCCTCTTTGCTTCCATGGTTTCAGACAAGAAATCAGTACTTAATGTTATTGAGCTTCCCTTGTATGTGATGGCTCCCTTTTCTCTTCCTGCTTCCAGGTGTTTCTTTGTCTTGAGCATTGGATAGCTTGATGTGTATATGTCTTGGTGTAGGCCTGTTCGGGGTTTATACTGTTTGGGGTGCACTGCATTTCCTGTACTTGTACATCCATCTACCTCAATAGGAATGGGAAGTTTTCAGCCATTATTTCCTCCAACACGCCTTCTGTCTCCTTTCCCTTCTCCTTACCCTCTAGGGTGCTTATAATGTGTATGTTTGTGTGTTTTGTGTTGCCATTCAGTTCCCTAATCCCTGCTGGATTTTTTCAATCTTTTTAATCTATTTTTTTCTACTATCTCTTTGATTTCAGATGTACTGTCTTCCACATCACTAATTCTTTCCTCTGTCTGTTCAAATCTAATTTTATGTGCTTCCAGTGTCTTTTTGATTTGTTGGATTGTGCCATTCATCACCATCATATCAATTATCTTTTTATGTATGTTTACAATTTCTTCAGTATGTTCTCCCAGTGTATTCTTAAATCCTTAATCTCTTCCTTCCCTTCATTAAGTTGTTCCATGATATTTGTTTGGATAGCTTTGATTAGTTATTCAATGTTCTGCACCTCTTCCTGGTTTTTTGTTTGCTCATTGGACTGTGCCATGTCTTCCTGTTTCTTAGTATGGTTTGTAATTTTTTTGTTGACATCTGGTTATCTTTTATCTTGATGGTTTTATTCAGTTGATTAGTTTCTCTCTTTTCTCTATGGTTTTATTTAATTGTTGTTTTGTGTGTGTGTTAAGTTTTGTTTTTGACACTTTGTTCTTCTTATTCTATTTTGTTGCTGTTGTCTATATTCTCTTTGTGGGAAAAAATTATGGCAAGAGAAAGCTAAAGAGGTAAGAAAAGTAAAAGTTTATTAGTAATAATATAGTAATTGTTAGAAGGGTAACCATTTAAAAGCTTGGAAAGTGAATATTTAACTCATGTAAGCATTGTTGAGTAATAGGAATAGAAAAGTGGGTTGCCATCATTGGGAAATAAAATAGAGAAAAAATGTATAGACTGAATTTAAAGGCCAGTATGATGAGGACAGAGAGAAAGATAAAAGAACAGACAAAAAGAAAAAAAAGTTAATAAAAGTAAGAAAGCAGGATAGATAAGGTAGTAATAAAAACTGGAAAATTGGGGGACTAAATAAAGAGAGGTGGAATATAATAACAACAACAGAAAGCAGAAGATACAATGATAAGGGAAGGAAAAGAGATAGCCTTGGGATACAAAATCAGAATACACAGAAAAGGGAAACTCAAGGAAGAGGAAACACGGTAACCAAGAATCAAGCCAGCATCACCTTGAGAAATTTATCTCTTCATTCAGCTCCCTCCAGATTGATTCCCTGAAGCCTCCTACTCTGTGGGTTCCCAAAACAGCTCACTCAGATAGGATCTTGCCCCCACTCAGCTGTTTTGTTTTTTTTTTTTGAGAGAGAGAGAGATCTGCCTATGTTCCTTTGAAAGGAAAAAAAAAAAAAAAAAAAACTAGGACCAGATAAAAGGAAAGAGGTAGGAAGACAAAAAGAATAATAGTAATGGTATTAGAAAGGGGTAGGAGAGCAAACATACAAGATCTAGGAAATGGAAAATTGACATGAGTAAGAAGCACAGAGGAATAAGATTAGGAAAGTAGAATTGAAACAATGAAACAAGAAACAAAATAGAGAAACAAATATATGGAATGAATTAAAATGCTGGAATGGTGAGAAGAAGGGAAAGAAAACAGAAGAGAGAAAGAAAAAAGTAAAAAAAGAAAATATATGGAGAAAAAGGGAGAGAGGGAAAAATACGAAGAAGAAATACCTGCTGCAGGTTTTGAATTGGGTTTTAGTGAGTAAAGTAAGGGAAATAAAAGAAAATGAACTTTTATTTCAAAAGAAAAAAAAAGAGATCCAATTAAAGCTAATATAAAGGAAATGTCTATCTGCTCCGTGTCATAACGTTTCAGCTTGGTGCCTGATAATCTGGTGGATCTCTTCTCAAGGAATAGCCAAAAATTGAATGAGGGACCTCATATATGTTAGGCAGGAATTCTCTTACTGAGCTATTCTGAGTCCTTGGGTTGATTAGCCTAAGCAAATACACATATATGCATATATATTTATATATCATTTTGCAAATGTTTGTATGTATTGTGAGAATTTTGATTTTTACTCATAATTAAAAAAAAAAAAAAAAGGCTATCTGCCCCCTTTCCCTCGGGCAGGTTAGATCCCCTGCAGTCAGCTGGAGTGGTGCTGATCTCCACCTGTTTCTGCCTCCTCACTGATGTAATTTGTCTCTTTACCTAGGTGGCTGTGTATGACTGCTAGGCTAAGATGATCCCCCTCCCCTCTCCTTGTGGAGTCAGGGTCCCTTCTAATATTCAAGGGGGGCCCAGCTGGCTAAACTCACTGCAAAAAAATCTCTCTCCACTCTCCCTGACCCTTACTTCTTTCAGGTAATCTGCCATCATACTCCAGTTTAGAGCAGGGTCCATGGTCTCCACCTAGTCTGTCTGCCCTCATGGCCAGATATGTGTGCCCCTTCCAGTCACTGAATTAAGCAACCGCCAATTATTCCTAACATCCCTATCTTTCCAGTACCCTCTCAAGCTGACTTAGAGCACTTCCTATGGAGGTTGACATCTGCTGTACTCTCAAATACAATTTGTCGGGAGTTATACCCTCACTTAATATCTCAGGGGTGGCAGAGGGAAGCTCTTTCTGGCAGCCAGGAGGTTTAATAGCTCATGAATACTTGTTTTTGCCCTTGTTTTTAAAAGACAATGTTGTCAGATATAAGATTCTTGGCTGGAAGTTTTTCTATTGCATTATCTTAAATATATCCTACCACTGCTATTTGACTCCATGGTGTCTGATGAGAAATTAGCACTTAATTTATTGGGTATCCCGTATTTGATATGCAATGTTTTTCTCTTGCTGCTCTCAGAATTTTCTATTTGTCTTTGGTATTTGACATTATGATTACTATATGTCTTAGACTTGGTATATTCAGATTTATTTGGAAGGGAGTAGGTTTTACTTCTTGGACAAGGATATCTATGTCCTTCATTAGGGTTGGGACATTTTTTACCATTATTTCTTCAAATATTCCTACACACATAGACAACAGTTTTTAGGGATTGGAGAGTGTCTGCAGCTGCAGGCAGGGTAATCCTATCCATCTTCCCCTTGGGATATAAGCCCCTCTCAGTTGGAGGTGGAATGGGCATCACCATCCCAGACTCCTCAAGATGGGGGGAAGAGCTATGGACTAGAGTGGACTTACTGGTATTCTGCTATAAACATATTTTGACCCAAGCAATTGAAGAACTTACAACATTAATGTGGAGCCAGTGACCACTGGAGGCTCTGAGGGCAGGGAGAGGGAAAAGCAGATGTAATACAGGGGCTCTTTGGGGTCTTGGAAATTATCCTGAGTACATTGCAATGACAGATATAGGCCATTTTATATCATCATATAACATGAAGAAATGTGTGGGAAAGAGTGATCTACAATGCAAACTATGGTCCATGCTTAAAAGCAAAACCCTAGGATGTGTTTATCAGTTGCAATGAATGTGCCACACTAATGAAGAATGTTTATGTGGGAGGTTGTGGGAGATGTGGGAGGTGGGGCATATGGGAATCCCTATATTTTTGCATAACATTTATGTAATCTAAGTATCTTTTTTTTAAAAAAATTAATACTAAAAGAGCACTCCACAGAGAAAGAACAGCAAAAATGACCATCCATCTCACTTCCTTATCAATGTTAACTTAGCTCATAGATTCAAAGACATTTTGTAGTAGATTTTGGAATCTGTGTGTCTTAAACCATAGACTCTGCCTTATGTATATTCTAGTAGACATTAGTCTTTGGTTCTGCTTCTTTTTTCTTTCTCCCTTGTTTTTTTTTTTAAAAAAGATACATAGATTACATAAATGCTACACAAAAAAATATAAGGATTCCCATGCACCCCACCTCCCATACCTCACCCAACCTCCCATGTAATTTTTCTCTATCTTTTCAGGCATTCCTTCCTAGGAAATAGGCACAATTCCCCTTCCCCATTAAGCCAGCTGTGCCTTTTCACAATAAATAGAATTCATTTTCTACTTTTTCAACATCTGTGTATGCCAGTACTATATTTTCCTATTGCTAGCCAGTTTCTTAATTTATAAAGTACTTTGTTAAATTGTATTTTGAACCAAGAATAAATTTTACAATCTCCCATGCTTTTTGCTCATACTTAATAGGTGTTTAACCTGAGTCTTTCTATATGTCACCTGTGTTAGAACAATATTCTTTGAAAAAAAAAAAAAAAGATAAAAATGCTGATAACCACTTCCTTATAAAACAGTTTGTTCTTCTCCAAAATATTTTCAGGAGAACTGCTCTGTTGCATTGAATTAATTTAGAATTATAAGCTCTTAATATACTTTGTGGGAAGCTGCCCCTGGCACCGTTGCCCCTGGCACTGTTATTATTACGGCCATCTTGTATGCTAATGCCATTTTGTGCAACTGTTTCCTATTTCTTTTTCTGTACCTCTTCTTTATGCAGCCAGCACTGCCCAGCGGTTTCCCGCTGGCAGTTTCCCCCACCAGCGGTTTCCCGCTGGAGGTTTGAATGCCCGGGGGGTTTGGGGGGGTGGTTTCCCACCTGAGCAACCAATCAGGAGGCTCCTTCAAAATTATAAATACCCACAACTTAACCCCAATAAACGAGACTTGGTGAGACTCTTGTCTTGTCTCCACTCTCTCGCATTTCTTGTCCCATTCCATTCCCACTCCCCCTCTCCAGGTTTCCGTTGATCATCCCGCTGGACGGGACAAGTGGCGCCCAACATGGGGCTTGGAGCACAGGGGACCCAGCGAGGAACTTTGGTCAGAGAAGATGGCCGCATTACAGAAGAGAAGAGGGATCTTCGCGGGGGAACCTGCCCAGCGACAGTGAATCCTGGTAAGAGACCAACGCAATTATGGGGCAAGCATTAAGTCAGCACGAAGTATTCGTGGTGGGCCTGAGGGAGGCTTTAAAGACGCACGGGGTAAAGGTAAAGATTAAGCAATTGTTAAGTTTTTTTCAATTTTTAAAAAGATGTATGTCCCTGGTTCCCGCAAGAAGGAACAATAGATGAAAAGCGATGGTTGCGGGTTGGAGACGCGTTTAAAGACTATTATCAGACATTTGGCCCAGAAAAAATACCAGTTACTGCTTTTGCATATTGGAACCTTATTAATGATATATTAACTACCCAAAAGAAAGACCATGTCTTCGCAGCTATAGTTAAGACCAGAGAAGAAATACTTAGAAAAGAATCTGAAGAGGAAAGAACTGTCATCAATAATCCTGATGCGGCTTCCACCTTGCCTACTAATGTAGAGAATAAGGGAGAAGATCTGATATCCCTTGATAGTGAAGATGAAGCCCCCCCACTTTAAAAAGCCATAAAAAAAAAGGATATACTGAGCCAGATAAAAATAATTGGGAGGATGTCCGCCCAAAAACTCGATGTTACCCAAAATTAGAACTTAAAACTGACCCCTCCCATGAAGAAGTAGACTGGGACTCCTTAGAAGAGGAGGCAGCCTGCTACAAAAATCACGATTGGCCGTCCCTACAAAAGCCACCACCATATAACCCAATATCAAAACCTTCTGCCCCTCAAACGATCATGGTAGCCTTAGATCCGCATCAAGAACTAAGAGAAAAAATAGAAAAGTTAAAAGAACAGGTCCAATTAGAGCTCCAACACCAAGAGCTTCTTGAACAATTGGAACAATTAAAAATTGGAAAAAGAACTGAGGCTAATCCACTGATGTCTAACATTAAACCTAGCCTTAATTCAGCCTCAGGAAGGAGCACCTTATACCAAAAACCACCCCAGACAGCCCCAACAATTACCACATTATAACCGATGGCTTTTCCAGTTACTGAAAATACTGATGCACAGGGCCAGGTTTGGAGACAACATGGCAGTTTTGATTTTAAGGTTATAAAAGAAATGAAAACAGCCGTCGCCCAGTACGGAGCTATGGCCCCATATAGCCTCACCATTTTAGAGTCAGTAGCAGAGAATTGGCTAACACCCACAGATTGGAAAACTATCGCTCGAGCCACCCTTTCAGGAGGAGACTATCTCCTTTGGAAATCTGAATAGCTGAAGGGTGCCATGACATTGCTCACCGCAATGAACAAGCCGGCAATGGGTGGACATATGATATGTTAGCAGGAGAAGGGAACTTTGTAGGCAATGCTGCACAAATGACTTACAATCCAGGGCTATATGCTCAGATACAAACCGCAGCTACAAGAGCATGGAGGAAACTTCCAGTAAAGGGCGATCTAAGCTCCACCCTCACTGGCATTAAACAAGGCCCGGATGAGCCATTTGCAGATTTTGTACATCGACTTATAACCACAGCTGGCAGGATATTCGACAGCGCAGAAGTAGGTACTGACTTTGTGAAACAACTAGCGTATGAAAACGCCAATGCAGCCTGCCAGGCAGCGATCAGACCCTATAGAAAAAAGGTCGACTTGTCAGGATACATCCGCCTTTGCGCTGACATCGAGGCTGCTTACCAGCAAGGCCTTGCAATGGCCGCCACCCTACAGGGGTTCACAGTAAAACAATATTTAGAACAGCAAGAAAAATCCAAAAAATGTTTTAACTGTGGAAGAGAGGGACATTTTGCATAAGATTGCCAAAGCCCCCGCCTATCAAAAGGGTCCAATCCCCTCCCTGGTGTTTGCCCCAGATGCTGTAAGGGACATCGTTGGGCTAATGAATGTAGATCCCGTGCAGATGTACTAGGTAGACCCCTCTACCAGAAACAGGGAAATGGGTACAGGGGCCAGCCCCAGGCCCCAAAACCCAAACAAGCATATGGAGCAGTCAGCTTCGTCCTGACAACAAACAATCCATTTCAGACCTCTGCTGAGCCACCCCAGGAAGCACAGGACTGAACCTCTGTGCCGCCTCCTACGCAGTATTAACCCCTGAAATGAGTGTCCAAACCCTATCCACTGGAATCTATGGCCCTTTGCCTAAAGATAACTTCAGTATCATACTTGGACATAGTAGTACTACCGTTCAAGGGCTTCAGATATTCCCTGGAGTTATAGACAATGACTATACTGGAGAGATAAAAATTATGGCCTCCTCCCCTCGCCTTATCTCTACCATTCAAACAGGTCAAAGAATAGCTCAATTAATCTTATTGCCTTTCCTAGCCACCTCACACCCCATAAAAATGGGCCCCAGGGGTTCGAAAACTTTTAGGTCATCTGACGCCTTCTGGGCACATACCATCTCTCCATCCAAACCCATGCTGGTACTGTGGCTAGATGAAAATGCATTTGAGGGAATCCTCAATATGGGTGCAGATGTCACCATCATTTGAGGAGAGGACTGGCCTTCCGAATGGCCTCTCACCTCTATGCTCACTCACGGGGGATAGGACAAAGCCAAAATCCTAACAAAAGTGCAACAATGCTAACCTGGAAAGATGCAGAAGGAAACACAGGCAGTGTGCAGCCCTACTTCCTCCCAGGGCTCACAATCAACTTATGGGGCAGGGACATCCTCTCCCAAATGGAGATTCTCATGTGCAGTCCTAGCAGTACAGTTACGGCACAAATGCTCTCCCAAGGCCATCACCCAGGCCTAGGACTTGGAAAGCACGCCTCAGGCATAACCCAACCGATTGAGCCACAAGGCCAGACAGATAGAAAGGGTCTTGGAAATTTACCATAGAGGTCATTGACACGCCTGTACCCCATGCGGAACAAATTACGTGGCATTCTGATAATCCCGTTTGGGTCGATCAATGGCCTCTTACTCAGGAAAAACTACATGCCATGCAACAGTTAGTACAGGAACAGCTTTGTACCAGCCATATTGTAGAAGGTAGCTCCCGTGGAATATGCCCATATTTGTTATCAAGAAAAAATCTGGAAAGTGGAGACTCCTCCAAGACCTCAGAGCCATTAATAAAACCATGGTCCCTATGGGAGCCCTGCAACCAAGACTCCCTTCCCCAGTTGCCATACCCCTTGGGCATTACAAAATTATTATAGATTTGAAGGATTGTTTCTTCTCTATTCCTTTGCATCCGGCTGACCAAAAACGTTTCGCATTCAGTATCCCTTCCGTTAATTTCAAACAACCCATGCAGCAATACCAATGGAAGGTTCTTCCATAAGGCATGGCCAATAGTCCAACTTTATGCCAAAAATTTGTAGATCATGCCATCTGCAGTGTACGAGCAGATTGGCCCCAGCTTTATATAATTCACTATATGGATGACATTTTGCTAGTAGGCAAAGATGGACAGGAAGTTCTTATCTGCTATACTCACCTTGAAAAGACTTTAGCCACCCATGGGCTTCAGATAGCTCCAGAGAAAGTCCAGTTACAAGACCCCTACACTTACCTGAGTTTCCAACTGTCTGGGTTTGGATCACATATAACTACCCAGAAAGCTGAAATTCGTGTCGATAAACTTCAAACTTTAAACGATTTTCAAAAACTCCTGGGAGATATAAATTGGCTTCGTCCCTATCTGAAGCTAACCACTGGAGAATTAAAACCAATTTTTGATATTCTACAGGGAGACTCTAACCCTAATTCCCCACGTTGCCTTACACCAGACTGGCGCCAGGCCCTGTCAAAAGTAGAAACGGCCATTCATTCTCAGTTCATTACGTCTATTGATCAGGATTTGTACCTAACCTTCATTATCTGCAAAACTTCCATTACACCCACCACTTTGTTCTGGCAATCGGCACCTATTATGTGGATACATTTACCCTCCACTCCCTTAAAGGTTATCCATCCCTACTACCAAGCTGTTGCAGACATTATTCAGATTGATAGAGAACAAGGTAGACGCTATTTTGGTAAGGAGCCTGATCATATTATTCAACCCTATACCAAGGCACAAACGAACTGGCTCATGCAAACCACTGACAGCTGGCCCATAGCCTGTGCCTCCTTTCACGGCACTATTGACAACCATTATCCCTCCTAGTAAACTTATCCAGTTCTTTAATGCCCATAATTTTGTTTTTCCTACCAAAACTTCTCCTACACCCCTTTCTAATGCACTTTTGATATTTACTGATGGCTCCTCCACCGGTTTAGCGGCATTTGTAGCTGGAGAGCGGACACACCAATTCCAGACCCACTGTAGCTCCGCCCAGCTTACAGAACTCCAAGCAGTCATTGCAGTCTTTTCTACTTTTCCATCACAAGCCTTCAATTTGTTGACTGACAGTGCTTATATTGCCAATTCCGTCCCACTTCTAGAAACAGTTGTGCAGCTTAAGCATGCTTCCGAGGCTGCTAAGAACTTTTGCCAACTGCAAACACTCATTCACACATGCACAAAACCTTTCTAAGTCAGACACATTCGAGCGCATTCCAACCTCCCTGGTCCATTGGCACGTGGCAACCAACTTGCCGATCTAGCCACTCGTCCTAACCACACCTTTGCATTCCCCACATTGGAGTCTACCGATGCACCTATCTCCCAGGCCCTCAAAGTTCATCAACTCCACCATCTCAATGTTCATACCTTATGATTCATGTTTAAAATTTCCCATGAACAAGCCCGCCACATTGTCAAAGATTGCCCTGCCTGCCTTCCGCATCAACCTGTACCCCATTACGGTATCAACCCTCGTGGTCTTTTGCCTAATGCTCTTTGGCAGATGGATATGATGCATATCCCTGAATTTGGCAATCTCAGATATGTTCATGTCAATATTGACATATTCAGTGGTTTCATTTTTGCCACCCTGCAAACTGGAGAAGCAGGAAAAAATGTCGTTGCTCACATGCTAGTCGCTATCGCCACGATGGGTACCCCTACACAAATTAAAACTGATAATGGACCCGGCTACACCGGCAATGTATTTCAAAAATTCTGTCAACAACTTGACATCATTCATGTCACAGGTATCCCCTATAATCCCCAGGGACAAGGCATAGTTGAACGGGCCAACCTGTCCTTGAAAATTGCACTCAATAAAATAAAAAGGGGAGAATGGTACCCTATTAAAAATTCCCCCAGAAATTTGTTATCCCATGCACTCTTTATTTTAATTTTTTTAAACTTAGACGCCAGTGGCCGCTCCGCAGCCGAACTTTTCTGGCATGCTAATACAAAATTCGGCTTTGCCAAGGTTTATTGGCGAGATCCATTAGATAATACCTGGCACGGACCAGATCCTGTTCTAATATGGGGGAGTGGCTCAGTGTGTATATATTCAAAAGAAGAGAAGGCAGCCAGATGGCTCCCTGAAAGATTAATCAAACAGAAATCCACTAACCAAGTAACCAGGGCAGAAAATTCACCCTGAGAAGAATGTTGTTTCTTCATACTATAGATACCTCTTGCCGATGCAACTCTGCACTATCCTGGAACTTCTCCTATGCGGCTTTGCCACCAGCCTTGGAACTCTCCTGTTGTATGCCGGTGCCCCTAGAGGTTGGACTCCTGTACAAAAGCTCTTGATCATCTTGCTTTATGTAACATATATAAGCCTGCTTATTGCCACCACCTGCCTTTTATAACTCTCCCTATATACAAAATGGACCAGCCTAACTGCTCCATGCTCAAAATCTTCCTTATATGTGTCATGCCAAGAATCTTATATGGAGGTATGGGACCTCCCGCTTCTCGTGACGCCTTGCTTGAAAAACTCTATGGTAAACCTTGTGACTGTAAAGGAGGTAAATTGCCTAAGCCCGATAGAGATACCACCAGACTCCAGTACGTGCATTGTCCCACTCATATAACCTATCTAATATCTACCCCTAGCAGAACAGGAGGATTGCAGTTGAAGTGGGTTTGCATAAGTCATCCAAAAATAATGCCCTCTAATGACGGCAAACTGGGGCCATGTCCCTGTGGCAATACTTATTATCCAGCTATCCACCGCAGTTGTTATTCCACATTTCAGCCCTGTACCGGTCCAAATAACCATACTTATTTTACTGCCATTTTGGTAAAAACATCTACTGGCTCATTTGGAGGATTGGGAACTGAAGTCCTGGGCAATCCTAATCTTGCCCAAGCCCCCTGTGGAGACAGGAATAACAAGATAGGAGACCAGGTCTGCTGGAACCAAAAACCCCCTGTACATGTGTGAGACGGGGGAGGCCCACAAGACCAAGCTCGACAGATCATTATCCAACACAGAGTAGAAGAACGTGCAAAAAAATTATTCCCTCAAATTGAATATCATCCTTTAGCCTTACCAAAGGCTGCTAACTCAGATATAGATGCTCAAACCTATGATATTCTTCCAGCCACCCTTCAGTTACTTAATGATACTCACTCTAAGTTCAGTCAGAACTGTTGACTGTGTCTGCACGCAGGAACCCCTATGCCATTAGCTATACTAGCACCCTATACTACTTATTATCCTTATCACAATCGCACCCCCCTTAATAAATCCTGCATCCTAATCCCATCCGTTGCAGTACAACCCATGTTCCCAAATAGTTCTCTTTGCTTATTTTCTCCATCGCACAACGATAGTACTGAGCTCAATTTAGGGATACTCCAGTTTACTCGATGTAACTCGATACGCAATGTGTCCAATGCTCTCTGTGCAGGCCAGGGTTCAGTATTTGTCTGCGGTAATAATCTAGCCTATTCCCTGCTGCCTCCTAATTGGACGTGGTTGTGCACTCTAGCCAACCTCCTCCCCGACATAGATATCATTCCTGGAGATGAACCTGTGCCAACTCCTAGATTGGATTTCATAGCTGGCCGCCAAAAGAGGGCCGTGCAATTTATCCCACTTCTGGCTACCTTAGGTATAACAGGGGCCCTTGCCACAGGATCCACCAGCCTAGGAGTATCTATTACTCATTATTCAAAATTGTCTAAACAATTAATTGAGGATGTTCAAGCCTTATCCGGCACTATCTGAGATATACAGGATCAATTAGAGTTTTTGGCTGAAGTAGCTTTGCAAAACAGAAGAGGATTAGATTTATTAACTGCTGAACAAGGGGGGATATGTTTAGCCTTACAGGAACGATGCTGCTTTTATGCCAATAAATCTGGCATTGTCCGGGACAAAATCAAGAAGCTGCAAGAAGATCTGGAGAAGAGAAGAAAATAATTAGCTGACAACCACTTATGGAATAGGCTTAATGGGATGCTAACCTATCTATTCCCCATTTTAGGACCTGTGCTTGGCTTATTAATACTTCTATCACTAGGACCTTTTCTCTTTAACAAAATCATGGCCTTTTTGAAACAACAACTGGATGCCATAAGAATGCAGCCCATCCAGGTCCATTATCATTGAATGGACATGGCCCATCGAGAAGTTTAAAAAAAGAATTCACCAAAGTGTCTTGGTGCGCTGGACTGGCTAGCCAATGATGGGCAACTGGTCATTTCATATAGGCAGGAGTAGCCACCTAAGACAGAGACGTGGCCTTTGCTGCCTTGATTCTCTATGACGGGTAAGGTAAACACCGCGCGTGTTTGGACGTTGCCTTTCTATAGCTCGCTCTGACCTAAGACAGGCACAGTCCCCTCAAGAGCGGTCACCTTGTCAGTCATCTCCTTCTTTGAAATAAAATTAAGAAGGGGGACCTGTGGGAAGCTGCCCCTGGCACCATTGCCCCTGGCACTGTTATTATTATGGCCATCTTGTATGCTAATGCCATTCTGTGCAACTGTTTCATATTTCTTGTTCTGTACCTCTTCTTTATGCAGCCAGCACTGGCCAGCAGTTTCCCACCCGAGGTTTGAATGCCCGGGGGGTGGTGGTTTCCCGCCTGAAGTGGGCATGCCCAATCAGGGGACTCCACGATAGTAGAAGCAACCAATCAGGAGGCTCCTTTAAAATTATAAATACCCATGACTTAACCCCAATAAACGAGACTTGATCAGACTCCTGTCTTGTCTCCACTCTCTCGCATCTCTTGTCCCATCCCATTCCCGCTCCCCCTCTCCAGGTTTCCGTTGATCTTCCCGCTGGACGGGACAATACTTTATATGAACTTCATTTCCTTTTCCTGTATCATCAGTTCTATTTTCAAATGAAGAAAATCAGAAAATGAATTGCCCAGCATTACTGACAGAAATAAGCATGATATTCAAGTCAGAATGCTTATCCTCTGATCCTTAGAGTAAATCATACTGTACCTTCACTGATGCTCTTATAAAACAACAATTTCTTCAAAACTACAAGTCTATGGGCAAGCCATTTATTTGCTGAGGACATTTCCATGGAGGTGAAGGTGAAGGTTTCAATGTAAACATATTAGCTCCTTCCCCCCAGGCACAATATATCTGAATGTCTGCACTTTTCTAAATGTGTGTTCAAATATGCAGATCATGCTTTAAATTCTTTGGTTCTTTCAAAATAGCCAAAAAAAAAAAAAACAATGAATCTTTTAATGTGTTTCAAATTATTAACAGAAGTCTCTAAAATGTGACTTTAATGCAATTAGGAGAAAGATGATGCTTTCATATAATGACATCTGTTTCCTATATTCAGATATCCAGCAATATCTTCCTCTAGTTCCCTATTTCCAGCCTTTCCATGTTCTGAATGGACTTCTAGCAAACATGCTAAATATTACCAAAAAATTCAGAGTATATCTATGTTTTGATTAAGATCCTTGAATTTATTTTGATTTCAAGAATAAATATTTAGGTACTGTGGTTATGTGGAATGTTAGTGTGAGATTTAGATTTAGATAAATTCTATGTAGTATGGAGAATGGTAGGTAGTTCCTTAAATTATATATTTAGTGGCACAAATAGAGAAAGACCTCTTTTCTTTTATAGAGATGGGAAACAAAAATACAGAATTCCTCTTGTCTGTGAAATGTGGCATAACTTTGAAATGTGTGGAATCTTGCTTCAGATCCAGGTTCATATCTTTGTTCTACTACTTAATATGTTAATGACTTTATATAATTAATGAACCCTGTTCTGCTTCTATTATTCCTTATGAAAAATTATTTTAAGAAGAGTATGCCCTTAAACATTGGGTTGACATGGGAGATAAATACATGAAATATAATTATAAAAGTTCCAGAAGTAAATTATGCTATCTTTAAAAATCATTTCTTATGGTAATGATGACTTTAATCTAAAAGGAATTAAAAGCTTAATCTTGTCAATCTGTTATGATGTATATAAATTGTCATTCAATTAATAAATCTATCCAAATGTTAACAAATCCATTAAATATTTAATATTATGTTCTGAATCATTACTGATAAATTAAGTTGATTATGTGGTTGCTGGATGCACGTTAACATCATGGAAAATCATGGCAATGTCACTGAATTTATCTTCTTGGGGCTATTGGAGAATACGAAGATAGAGCTATGTTCTGTTTCTTGTTCCAGCTCTGTTACTTGACAGTCTTAATGGGGAACTTCATCATCTTCCTCACCATCACTTGCAGCCATCTAATCCAACAACAGAAGTACTATTTTCTCTGCCACCTATCCAATCACTGACCATTTCTACACCTCCACTGTGGTTCCCTGGCTAATCAGAGACATAGGTGCAAAGAAAAAAAAGTGTTTCTTTTTTTTTTTTTTCCCTAGGTGATACCTGAATAAAATAAATTTTAATGTCTTCCTTTACAGAACCAGAAAATCAAAATAATGATATATATATAACAGATATTAATTCATCCAAGCTCTTCCAACCAAGCAGTCTAAACTAAAGAGTCTAGGTATATTGATACCACCATATTTTTCAAAATATATTTGAATAGTAGTATAGTCAGCAATTATTACAATTGTATTTTTCTTACTCTGAGAAATATGGCAAAAACCTTAGCATTTTTAAGGGATTAATGTGAATAGTTTAGTTAGCAATACAACTAAAATGTAAACTAACTACACTTATATTCCTTGACATTTTGAATAGGTTTAATTCATAATTTCCATTATATATGTATTTTTTATTATTATTATTCTTTTTTATTATGGGTAAAAATCAAAATTCTCACAATACATACAAACATTTGCAAAATGATACATAAATATATATGCATATATGTGTATTTGCTTACAAAAATGTTGTTTATATATATATATATATATACATATATTTTAAGAGGTGCTTAGATTACCCAAAATATTACATGGAACCCACTGGGATTCCCATGTTGCCCACCTCCCACACCTCCCACCACATCCCACACAAACATCTCCCACAGTGTGGCCCACCAACCTCAATGAACTTACACATCCTGGAGCCTTGCCACCAACCATAGACCACAGTTCACACTGTAGACCACACTCTCTCCCATTCAGTTCTGAGTGGTGTGTGCTGATTTAAAATGGCCTACATCCGTTGCCACAACAGTACTCAGGACAACCTCCAACTCCCAAAGAAGCCACTGTACTTCAACTGCTCGTCCCATCCCTACCCCAAAAGTATCAAGTGGCCACTGGCTCCACCTCATTGTTATAATTTCTTGCATTGCTAGAATCACCATATGTGAACAAGAGAATACCATCAAGTCCACTCTAGTCCATAGTTCTTCCCCCAATCCTGAGGGGACTGGGATGGTGATGTCCACTCCAACTCCAAGTGAGTGAGGGCTTATATCCCATGGATATGGTGGGTGGGATGATCCTGCCTGCAGATGCAGGCCCTCTCCATTCCCTGGGATGGCCATTTCCCATCGTTGTCACTTCACCAGGTGTCTTGGATGAGTCCATTGAGCTGTAGGGTAGGAGTTGCAGCTCCACCTAGATTTCAA
>JAKSZT010053795.1:2275679-2351571 GCA_026826555.1 Tolypeutes matacus
GGGGATGAGCCTCCCTGGCAACGAGGGATTAATACCAAGTGCCAACTGGCAGCTTTGCACAGTGGCAGTATCGTAGCCAATGAGGTTTATCCAAGGCACGATTATTGCTAATTGAAAACTTTTCCCAAGTGCCAACTGGCAACACAACTGGAAAAAGACCTTGAATAAAAGGGGGAAATGGTAAAGACAAACGAGTTCAAGTGGCTAAGAGACTTCAAAGAGAGTCGGGAGGTCATCCCAGAGGTAACTCTTAGGCACACCTCAGTAGGAGCTCATAGAACATCTAAGAGCCTATCACCCCACTCAGTGGGGTTCCTGAGAGCTCCGGAGACACCCTGGCCCTATATGGGGGGGGATGGCCCCAGAGACTGATGCCTTACATTGGGTTCTATTTTGGAGTCTGTGCTCCTGAGAGTGACAGAGTTGGACTCAAATAATTCCTCCCTGCACATGGTTCACCAGTCCCTTCTATTCAAACCTATATGCGATGCTGGAGTTTTTAGGTATACTTCCAGAGACTGGAGCCTCCCGCCTACCTATGTGCCAGGTGTGCATGAAATCTAGGTTGAGCTGCAACTCCTACCCTACAGCTCAATGGACTCATCCAAGTCACCTGGTGAGGAGACAACGATGGGAAATGGCCATCCCAGGGAATGGAGAGGGCCTGCATCTGCAAGTGGGATCATCCCACCCACCGTATCCATGGGATGTAGGCCCTCTCTCACTTGGAGTTGGAGTGGACATCACCATCCCAGTCCCCTCAGGATTGGGGGAAGAACTATGGACTAGAGTGGACTTGATGGTATTCTGTTGTTCACATATGGCGATTCTAGCAATGCCAGAAATTATAACAATGAGGTGGAGCCAGTGGCCACTTGACACTTTTGGGGTAGGGAGGGGACGAGCAGTTGAAATACAGTGGCTTCTTTGGGAGTTGGAGGTTGTCCTGAGTACTGTTGTGGCAACGGATGTGGGCCATTTTAAATCAGCACACACCCCTCAGAACTGAGTGGGACAGAGTGTGGTCTACAGTGTGAACTGTGGTCTATGGTTGGTGGCAAGTCTCCACGATGTGTAAGTTCATTGAGGGTGGTGGGCCACACTGTGGGAGATGTTTGTGTGGGATGGGATGGGAAGTGTGGGAGGTGGGCAACATGAGAATCCCATTGGGTTCCGTGTGGTGTTTTGGTTGATCTGGGTGCCTCTTAGAATATATGTATATATATATATAGACAACATTTTTGTAAGCAGGTGCACATATGTGCATGTATATTTATATATCATTTTGCAGATGTTTGTATGTGTTGTGAGAATTTTGATTTTTACCCATAATAAAAAAAAAAAAAAAACACAATGTAATGTGTTGGTGGTGGGGAGATATATGGGAGCCTGGCATGATTATATGTATTTTTTTTTTGTAAAATAAAAGGAATACACTTATTGTTTATGTATGTTCACGTATGAATGATAGACTACACTAAAATTTTATTAAAAAATAAAAGTGTTAGCCAAAGCCACAAAATTAGTCAAAGCATCTGAAGAAAAAACAGTGGACAGTGATGCATATTTATAAAACTGATCATGCTGTTCAAAGCTTCTTAAACTCTGAATTTACTCGATATCCCTCCTCCAGTCAATTGTCTTTCTATGAATTCCATTTGCACTAACATTCAAATTCAGTCCTGGAAAGATGCAATACCCTTAATGATGACACCCTATTCCTTTGCCTGATGAAGGAGCACTTCATAACTGTGAGCTGATTGCCTCTTGGTTAGTGAGTTTGACTAACAAGAAATATGACTGTAAAATCCTGGCCTTATCCTCTTTGTTGACAGGTCTTATATATGTGTATTTAATGGAAAATTTCAAGCTGGGAGTCGCAACCCAATTTGAACTAATTGGACAAGATAACTTATCCCAATTTACTTCAACCCAAGAAGCAGAACTATACACTTTACTAGACCTTTTATACTGCCATCACAACATCTAAACTGACAGCAAATATGCTTTCAAAGTGGTCCATGATTTTAGAAACAGAAGAGTTTCCTTACTGCCACTGGATGCCCTATAAAGAAAGGACAACTATTTAGTAACATACTAAATGCCATCTTCCAGGTTCAACCTATTACTATTAATAAAATTGAGACTTGGCCTCCTTGGCCCTGAGGGATTACTACCAAACACCAACTACCAATGCAATTGGAAAAATACCTTGACCAAAAGGGTTAAAATGTAAAGACAAATGAGTTTATATGGCTAAGAGATTCAAAGTGAGTCTGGAGGCCATTCCAGAGGCTACACTTATTCATGCCTTAGCAAGATATCATTGATTGCCAAAGTAGATACTACCCCAAATAGTGGGGCTCCTGAGAGCTTTGGAGACATCTAGACACTATAGTCAGGGCAGATATCTCAGAAGTTTGGTGGGCCCTACTTTGTCAGTGGGCCCTACTTTGGAATTTATGCTCCCCAGGGTGACAGAGTTGAACTCAGTTGTGGTTTCACTGCACATGGCTCTTCTGTTCTTCTATTTGAACCTATAATAAGTACTAGAGTTGATAGGTGTACAACCAAGAGACTTAAATCTTTGGGCTGTCCATGTTCCAGCTGGCCCTCAAATCTCAACAGAGTTGCAACACCTATTTTCCATTTCATTAGTCTCACCCAGGAAAACTAAAAAGGAGGTGATGATGGACAACTACCATACCAAGGAACTGAGTGTCTATAACTGCAAGCAAGAGAGTCCCATCCATTGGACTTATGAAACTAAAGCTCCCTCTCAAGTAGAGGGGGAGTGGGCATCACCATCCCAGAATCCTCAGAATTGGGGAATGAACGTTGGGCTAAATTAAACTTACTGGTATTCTACTATAGACTTATTGTGATTCTAGCAATGGAAGAAATTATATCTTTGATGTGGAGGCAGTGTCCACTGGAGGTCTCAAGACAGAGAGAGGGAAAAATAGGTGTAATGCAGGAGTATTTTCAGGACTTGGGAATTGCCATGAATGATATTACAATGACAGATGCAGGCCATTATATATCTTTTCAAAAGCTACAGAATTGGGTGGGAGAGAGTATAAACTACAATGCAAACTTTAATCCATGTTTAGTGGAAGTACTCCAAAACGTGTTCATCAATTGCAATTAATGTACCACATTAATGAAGGATGTTGTTAATTTGGTAAAATGTGGAGGGTATGGGGAGCAGATCATATTGGAATACCCTATATTTTTTATGTAACATTTTTTCTGTAATCTATGTATCTATTTAATCTAAATAGATTTATGTAATCTAAGTATCTATTTAAAAAATAAGTGTAATATGATGGCATTTTCAGGACATTGGAATTGTGTTGAATGATATTGAAGTGATGGACACAGGCCATTATATAACTTGTCATAACAAAGCACATAACAAAAATATGTGTGAGAGAATTTAACTCTAATGTAAACTATAATCCACACTTAGTGGCAATGCTCCCATATGTGTTCATTAATTGTAATAAATGTACCACACTAATGAAGGATGTTGTTAATGTGGAGAGTGTGGGAGAGGTAGAGAGTGGGGCATGTGGGAATCCCCTACACCTTTTATGTAACATTTATGTATTCTAAGCACCTTTTAAATAAATAAATAAGTAAATAAATAAACAAACAAACAAGCAAAAGCACTAATTTAGTAACAAAAAAATAAAATAAATTGAGGCTTAGGAGCAGATATGGCAAACAAATGGAAAAACAAACTCAGGGAGCCAATGTGGCTCAGTGCTTGAGTGCCAGTTACCCAGCCCAGTATCATTAAAAAAGAAAATAATTGAAGCTCAATTTTATAGGCTTCAACAAAATGTATCCTGGCCTGTATCTGTCATTGCAAAATCATACAGGACAATGCCAGTGTCCCCAAAATGCCCCCATGTTACACCTGTTCTTCTTTTCCCTCTGCACAGAACCTCTGGTGACCACTGCCTTTATATCAATGACACAAGCTCTTTCATTGCTAGAATAATCATAAGTTCAACTTTTATTCATTTGTTACATTTCCCCCTCATGTTTGTTCATTCTTCATTGCTGTGTATAATATAATGTAAACTGTAATCCATAATTAGTAGCAATGCTTCAATATGTGTCCATCAGTTGTAACAAATGTACAACACTAATGAAAGATGAGGTTAATGTGGGAAATCATGGGAGGGGGAGGGGGTGGAGTATATGGGAATCCTCTATATTTTTAATGTAACATTTATATAAACTAAAGTTTCTTTAAAAATAAAAATAAAATAAAATGAAACTTACTCTATAAATTTTAAAAAATGAGACTAATAAAAGAATTAAAAAACAGAATATCAAGGAAATGCAAAGAAGGCTGCAACCAAACCACCTTAATTTCTATGTACTTACTCAATTTTCTCTTAGACATGCCAATGCCTACCTTTGATCACATATACTCAGACAATCTGAGGTTAAAATGCAAAAAGGCCCCTGTGTCTGAAAAACAATCTTGGCTGCATGAAGGATGTGTTTATTTTGTTGTTGGTGTTGTTTGTTTGTTTTTTCACAAGGCCAAATTAGATTTAATATAATTAATTATAAAAAATAGATAGCATAACAAACAACCTTTATACATGTAAATAATTATTCAAATATAAAAGCAATTAATTATAATATAATTCTAATTTTTATATTACAGTTCTATTAGACATAATAATCTCTAAGAGTGAAATAAATTATTGGTTTAAGTATTTAATTTCCATTTAGGCCATAATTCTTTTGAGATAATCAAATTCCTATTTGGGAATTCTTCACATCATATTGGAATGAATTACAGCAGATAAAAATTTGCCAACTTATAATTTTATTAGGTAGAAAAAGTAAAAATATTCTTTGACAGTAGTCAGGCTAAAACATTATTTATCCAGATAGATTATTTTCATTAAAGAGTATGAATAGGTAAAGGTTAAAAAAAATGAAGTATGCAAAAATATATCTTTTCTCCAGTACTCCTCAATTAGAAGCAAGTGTTTAATTTGTATTAAAAACATTACACGATCCTGATAACAGGAACAATTTTCCAGTTGCACTGAATAATTATTTTTCATATACTATAATGTTATTATTTTACATTCATCGGGTCTACTCCAGCTCTTTCTTTGTTACTATTTTCATGGAATACCTTTTTCCAACCTTTTAAATTGGTTGTGTCCTTACATTTGAGGTCAGTCCACAACTTATAGATGACTCATATTTTTTTATCCATTTTGTCAGTCTATGTCTTTTGATTGGGGAGTTCAATCCAATAACAGTCAGTATTATTATTGTAAAGGCATTACTTACTTCATCCATTTTGTCCTTTGGCTCTCTGATGTCATATCTTTCTATTGTCTGTCTTCTTATCCTTTAGTTCACCCTTCCTAATAATCTGCATTTCTAAACTCTTCTCCAAAAACCCTTGTGTGGCAGTTTGATGTAATTATGAATTCCAAAAATATAATTGAATCATGCTTGTAAACTGATCTGTTAATCTGGGCACGATTAGGTTAGGATTAGAGCATTGAGCCCCACCCCTTGGTGGGTGGGGAATCGAATATAAAAGGCAAGGCAAAGGACAGTTGAAGCAGTCTTTTGAGAAGAAGTTTTGATGTTGGAAAGAAGGCCCCAGGATAAGAGAAGCAAGCTGTTTGCCTGATCGTCTACAGCTGACCTTGTGGAGGAAACAGGAGCTAAGCCTGGAGAGAAACACAGCCCCAGGAAGAGAGGAACCCCAGAAGCCTGAACCCTGCCAAATGCCAGCAGCTGTTTTGCTCTAACATGTGGCAATAGACTGTGGTGAGAGAAGAAACTTAATGCTTTATAGCCTGGTATTTGTGGTCTTCTACCCCAAATAAACACCCATTTTAAAGACCAACCCATTTTTGGTATTTCACATTAGCACCCCTTTGGCTGACTAATACACCCTTGGTTTTTTTTCCTTTCAAGCTGCAGAACCCCTCTTTAGTATCTCTTTCAAAGGGTGAAAACTTTGAACTCACCCTCATTTTTGAAGGAGATGTTTGCTAGATACAGAATTCTTGACCGGCAGTTTTTTCTCTTTTAGTACCCTAAATGCATCATGCCATTTTCTTCTCTTCTCCATGGTTTCTGATGAGAGGTTGGCACTTATTTTATCAACTTTCCCTTGTATGTGACGTTTTGCTTTTTTCTTGCTGTTTTCATAACCCTCTCTTTATCTCTGATATTTGTCATTTTGAAAAGTAGGCGTCTCAGGGTAGGTCTATTCAGATTTATTCTATTTGAGGTGTGTTGTCCTTTTTGGATATTGATATTTATGTCCTACAGAAGGGTTGGGAAGTTTTCAGTCCTTATTTCCTTGAATATTCTTTCTGCTCCTTTTCCATATTCTTCTTCTTCTGGGACACCAGTAATGTGAGTGTTTGTGCATTTCTCATTGTCATCCCCTGAGACTCTCTTCCATTGTTTCCATTCACTTTGCTTTCTGTTCTCCTGTCTTTTCCAGTTCAGATGGTCTGTCTTCAAAACCACTAATTCTGCCTTCAAGCTATTCAAATCTGCTTTTATGTGCTTCTCATGTATTTTTAATCTCATCCATCATATATTTCATTCCCATAAGGTCTGTTATTTTTCTTTGCAGTTTTTCAAATTGTTCTTTATGCTTTCTCAGTGTCTTTTAATATCCTTTATTCCTTTAGTCATATTTTCTTTCAATTCTTTGAAGTGATTTAGGAGAGTTGTGTGATTATCACTGATTAATGTATGAAATCCTGTATCTCTTGAGGATATTTGGTTTGTTCTTTTGGCTGGGTCATCACTTCCTATTTCCTCATATTGCGAGGAATTTTTTGCTAATGTCTAGGCATATGAATATGTTAGTGAATTTACTCCGATGGCTAATTTCTTTCTCTTGCTTATTGTTTTTTTTTTCCACAGCTCTTCTTTGATATTTGGTTCAATATATTCTCAGTCTTTAAAATTGCCCAGCTTACATTTTAAAAATTAGGCCAGGGACTTGCTAGTGAGCTGCAGATTTTCTCCCAGAGTTTGGATACAGAGAACATGAACAGATGTTTTCCATGCAACTTCCAGGCTGGGCAGCAGATGGTGTTATTCAGTGCACCTTTTGAAGGAGGTGTTTCAGTGTTTTCTTTCCTGTGTTCCTGTGCTGAATCTCCAGATCAGAGATTCAAAGCAGGCTGTGCTGGCCAAATTCACTGAAGTAAAGCACTCCAGCCTCCCCTCCCTTTTCCCTTGAAACAGCTGACAGGGAGGAACTTGTGTGTTCCCGCTCTCAGTCAGCTGGAGTGAGCCAGGTGTTTTATCCCATCTTCATGTGTTGGGCGTGTGAGAGGGGAGCCCTTCCCTGCAACTAAAGGGCCTTGGTAACTGATGTTTGTCATTTCAGCTTCTTGGTCTCTCTGTCTCTTACCCTCGTGGGAGTTGTATAGCCCCCATCTACTCTGCTGACCCCCAAAGCAGGTGCCTTGGACAGCTATTCACTCTTTTTTCTATTGTTTTTCGATGTGTTTTTATTCCCAACAGATTCTTTAGGACAAGGACAGTTACTTGTTATTTCCTGAATTTTAAAAGAACCAGTCCTTAAACTCTAATGCCTTCTCTCACTATGGTGCCAACCAACAAGATGGCTCAAATGCTATTCATGGGGGAAATTCTCATAAGGCTGCTAACTGCAATAACAGTAAATGTCTTATCTGGGAAAATTCATCCCAGTTACTAGAGATTATACACTATCACCCTGTGGTCCCTTTCAGCATTGACAACTAGGCTATATTCAACTGCCTCCCAACATGTACTTTAACTATGTCCTAGGCATTGTTTGTTTACATGGCAGAAGCCTTTCCTTGTGAGGAAGATGCTATATAACAGTTGCTAAAAACTTTTAGAACATTTATTTTCCTCTTGGGAATTATTTCTAGTGACTAAGGTACTCCTTTAATGGGCAGGTCATTAAAAATCTAAGATATTGCAAACAGGTTGGTATATCATTGTCCCTATCATGGTCAGTGATGGTCTGGAATGGTGAGGGAACAAATGGCATATTAAACTTACGTTGTTTCTGTGAATCTTTTCTTGTGAAATTGAAACTAAGCCCGGTCTTATATATTGCTTAAGTGTAACCTCCTGAAAGCCTCCTTGTTGCTCAATGGGATCTCTCTCTAAGCCAAACTCAGCATATAAATACACTACTTTCACCCCAGTGTGGGGCATGACTCCAAGAGATGAGTTTCCCTGGTACTGGGGGATTATTACCGAGCACCAATTAGTGATCCATTTGGAAAAAGTCCTTGACCAAAAGGAGGAAATATCAAATATTAATGAGTTTTTATGGCTAAGAGATTTCAAAAAGTGAGTCGGGTGGTCATTCCAGAAGTTATGCTTATGCATTTCTTAGAAGGATATCATTGACTATCACAGTAAATATTGCCTCAAATGGTGGGGTTCCTAAAGTCTCTAGAGAAAACTAGATGCTATAGACATGACAGACAATCTCAGGAATTTGACACCCTGTCAGTGGGCCTTACTTTAGAATATATGCTCCCCAATGTATCAAAGATAGACTCATTTATAATTTCCATACACATGGCTCTTCTGCCTCTTTTATTTGGACATAATTAGAATTATACCCATTAAACATATGTCCCAGGGACTTAAATCTTTGGTCTGTTATATGCCAGTTGAGCCCTGAATCTCCGCAGAGTTGCAACATGTACTGTCCAGGTTATTGTGCTTGCCCAGGACTACTAACAAAAGGCAGATGATGGAAAAAGCCTATCCCCCAAAAACAGTATATTTACAACTGCAAGCAAGACAGTTCCATCCTTCTTCCCCATGGGATCTAAGCCCCATCTCATTCAGAAATAGAGTGAACATCACCATCTCCAAATCTTCATGATTGGGGAATGAACAACGGACTTAAGTAGGCTATTATTATTCTATCACAAACTTAATATTCTAGCAATGGAAGAAATTTATCAAAGAAAAAAAAGCTTTGGCCACCATAGGTTCTGAGGGGAGGGAAAGGGAAGAATAGGTGTAACATAGGGCATTTTTGGAACTTTGGAATTGTTCTGCATGACTTTGCAATGACAGAAACAGGTCATTATGCATTTTGTCAAAATCTAGAGAATCGTGTGGTACAAAATGTAAAAGATAATGTAATCCATATACCGTGATTAGCAGAAGTGCTTCAATATGTGTTCATCAATTGTAACTAATCTACCATGCTAATGAAAGATGTTGTTAAGGGGGGGAAAGTGTGGTAGGGTGAAGGGATAGGAATATGGAAATCTGCTATATTTTTTTATGTAATATTTATGTAATCTAAAGTTTATTTTAAAAATTTTTAAAGATTATATAAAAAAACTTAAGCTGTCTAACTAACTGAGGAAAATGGGTTTCCTTGGCCCAAAGTTCTTCCACTGGCCCTTATAGCCATTCAAAGCACTATTTTTGAGTAACATAAACTTTCTTTTTATGATATTATTACTGGAACATGCCTATGACAACTGTCTTCACATTGATTCTCCACTTCCCCAGCAGGAGATAGCACAATATTGTAAATCTCAAAGGACTTATGCAAAAACTTATCTCCAACAGTTAAAATGCATTCCATATCCAAACTCTTTCAGACTCCTCACACCTTACCTTCCAGTGATTAGGTATCCTGGAAGTGATATCAATGTAATGCAGCCCTTTGGACATGCTGGATAGGATCTTACCAGGGTATTCTTAACTTCTGACACTGAAGTAAACCTGGAAGGGATTGAACCTTGGTTTCAGATCTCACAACTTAAAAAGGCATCCCCTTCCAATGATTGGAGCTGTGATCAAACAAGGGACTTACACCTAAAATTTACTAAGCTGAAAAAATTGTTGGCACTATGAAGTGCAAAACTTCTGCCTAAGATGATGGAACATGACCCCATTAATTCCAATGTTTCTGTCATATTACTTATGATATTATTCTTGAAAAATATTATTGTATTTCTATTGATTCCACACCCCTTTCCACACCTTTTCCATCTTGCTTAGAAAATGCTACCACCAAAGATGTTTAAAATGTTTTTGTGTGCCTCTTTATTCTTCCTTGCCATGGTCTGGAAAGACAATGCTATTATTAGCCTTTTCCAGGCCATTGCAAAAGGAGGGACTCTACCTGACTGCTGCATTTCCCATCATAAAACCTGACCTGTTCATGATTCAGGGGTTCCTGTTGCCTTGCCGTGACCCATTATTTAAGGATTCCAGATGTTATGATGTCCTATAATCAAGTTAGCAAAATCAACCATATTTATAGAGTCAAACTATTACAACCTTTGTCATC
This sequence comes from Tolypeutes matacus, assembly GCA_026826555.1. Classification (NCBI taxonomy): domain Eukaryota; kingdom Metazoa; phylum Chordata; class Mammalia; order Cingulata; family Chlamyphoridae; genus Tolypeutes; species Tolypeutes matacus. Next base: position 2,286,037 of record JAKSZT010053795.1, read on the forward strand.
CATTCCGTGTTTTAACCTCAGGAACATTGTAAACAGATCAGGCATCTTCCCTGATGGTCATATTCCTGATGAGGTTGGAATTTGGTCCAACCACATTCCATATGATTGGTACAGAGTTTACTCTCGCTATCAAAACACTTGCCCTCTCATCACCAATCCAAGAGAATTGATGGGACAACACCCACTATGTATAATGTTCCATTTAAAAACGGCTCCTTTTAGATGTTGGACATTGTGACAATTCCATAATCAACACATGGTTATAGATGGCCAATTCGAGCAGTCCCCAAACACATAATCAAATCCTCATGGTGTTATATGCACTCCTTTGGTTTTATTTTCATTTGTGGAAGCATCTGAGACCATGACCCATACTCTCCATATGCCTGGCCACTTCAATGCATAGATGGGTTGCATATGTCAAGACTATGTTGATTGGTCCTCTTAGTGGTTCCTTTCTCAATATTTATAACAAATTTGAAGCTTCACATTGGAGTACCTCATTTAATTTATATTCTTGGCCAAACATGAGTTGCTTTCTCTGCCACCATTCCACCGTGGGCCTCTTCTACACCTCCACTGCGGTTCCCCAGCTAATAGAAACATTTTCTATTACAAATGTATGACTCAGCCCTTCACTGTTCACTTGCTGCCGGGCATGAAACTTCAATTTGGTGTCCATGGCTTTTGACCACTGTATTGCCATTGTCAAGCTAGTGCATTACATGGTCATCTTGAACCAGCAGAGGTGTAACATGCTGATTGCTGTGGCCTGGGGTATGGGTTTTTAGCACTCTATTGTTCTACTGCTCTTGATCCTCAATTTACCTTTCTGTGGCCTCACCTTCTTCCTCACCAGAACTTCTGGTTTGAATTTCTCCATCCACTTGTAGTAAGGCAGCTTGAACAGTACAGGCTTGCTTGAGAGGAACCTCAATGTTTATTTCCTCTGAAGTGAATTAGTAAGTTCTGTCCCAGTAATGGTATAGGGCATTTATGCATAAATAAGACACTGTGTCTCAGACTGTTTCCTCCCAGTAGGAACTAAAGGGGGTGTAGATAGTGTTCTTGGGCTATTTCCCCTGATACACCAGTAATAGCCATGGTTCCTGGGAAAAGAGGGCCTGCCTTTCATTTAGAACAAAGTAGGTTCTCCATTATCTACCAAAAAGTCTATGAATTTCTTTGCCACCATGATAGTTACACAGGATTCCTTGTGGGAAATTTTAATGGAACTAGTTCGATTGAGACATTGCCTGGTCTCTGTCAGTCCTGGTCACTTTCAGCAAGTTGGATAAATGAGCTTGCAGAGGACATTTGACTTCCTTTCTTTCTGGAGAGTAGGACATCCTGCTTCCAATGACCCCCTTGTTTGTGCAGTTGTATTGTAGCACTCTCAGTGGGTGATTGTTTTGTTGAGGCTTTGGGGGGTCCCAAAGGTTTCACTTCTATTCATCTTTTTTATCTGTTGATTTCTTCTTTGTCCCTGAAGGTTGTAGCTCAAAGCAGTGGCCCACAACCTGGCTTGGTGCCTCATATCTTGCTGTTTTTTGCTTTTTTCAGGGTCTTAGCTTGTTTATTGATAAAAGCAATCTGAGACAAAGACATCCTTAATATCTATTCTGCCTTTGTAGCTTTTTCCATATAGGTGGACTACTTTGACTAATAAAAGCCATATTGACTAGCCTCATATTATCCAGGAATTCTGTGTCCAAACCAGTATATTGATTGTATGACTCAAACACCCTTTCAAGAAAAGCAGACATGATATCTTTTGACTCTCTTTGTACCTCCTGTACTTTTAAAATTCTTGGGCTTCAGAACTTTCTTTTACATCTCTGTTATGATATACTCTTTATAATGCATTAGTTAGTCATGGTCCCCAGGGTAATTTGGGTCTCATCCAGGCTCTGCCCCTGGGATGGACAAGGCTGCTGATGTTTGAAGCAGGTTATTAGATGGCAATTCATGCAGGCTAACAGGCTCCTGGTGACCTTTTTCAAAAACCATCCTGCATTCCTCAGGCTTCTGGAGTGTGTTCATGAGGGCCTGAATGCCAGCCCAGGTGGGGTTATGAGAAGAAAAAATGTAAATAAAGAGTTTCTCCATCTTTTTTAGATCATCTTGATAAAAGGATATATTATTTTTCCAAGTATATAGATTGAAGGTGGAAAAGGGAGAATGTACATATAAAAACCCTGTAGGGTTGCCTTGATCATCCAGTTCCAAAGTGACTTGTCCTGATGGTAATTGCCCTGCTGGGGCTTGAGCATTCCCCAGGCTGAATTGAGTATCCAGTAACATGTGGGAGGGGAGACCATTCTTTCTCAATCTGTAAGTAAAGAAGGGTATGAGGCCAAATCAGTGACCTCTGGAAAGTTAGAGGATGTCCCTGTATGGCTCATGCCAGCTTCCCCCATGTATGGTGGGGTTGCTGAAGGAGGCATCAGGTGGGGTAAGAGTTTAGAATCAGGCAACCTAGACTTTATATGATTCACTTGAGTTCCTTCCTATTGAACCATAATTTTGAACATTTTCTATACATTCTTATTCTGATAAAGAAATATAAAAGATTGAATATATGGGATTTCATCCCATTTCTCTAACTTTTTACAATATAAATCTAATTGTAGGCTAGTATTATAAATTAAAGATCACTTTTCAGTCTAGTGTTCCCCTGACTTTACTTTATATTGGGGCCAGAATATGTTACAATAGAAAACCCAGTTTGGATTAACCTCAGTTTCTGAAATATCTATGAAAATGGGGTAATATTATGTTTAATAAAGATGTTGTAAGATTATGCGAGCTAAAACACATGGAATTTTAGCATGGTATATAGCACAATAGAAAGAAATTGTAAGTTTCTTTTATTAATCCACTTTCTTCATTTCTTTCCCTCTGCTAGTATGATTTAACAGCTACATCGAATGCCTCTCCATCTTACACACAATATCTCACATCTCTGGGTTCGTTCCTGCTATTGCTTATGTTTAGGAAACCTCTTCTATTAAATTTGATGATTCATGTCGATATTATTCAGCGTTCTTGGGGAAACAGAATCAACAGGAGATATCTGCAAATAGTATGAGATTTTATGAGTCTCTCACATGAACATGAGGGTACACAAGTCCAGGCTCTGCAGGCAGGTTGCAAAGCAGAGACTCCAATGGAAGTCCAATGAAGGTCCTTGATAAGTTTCTGGGAGATGCTGGCTGTCCAAAGATGAGCTGGGAAATTCTCTCTGAGTGCTGAAATCGCTTTACCTTTTAAGATATTCAACTGATTGGATAAAACATCACTCTTGCTGACGGCAGTATCCTTGGTTGATGCAGATGTATTCAACCATCTATACAGTAAACTTACCAATGACTAAAGCCCATAAAAATCCTTGTATTACAATTAACCAAGTGCTTGCTTAACCAAACAACTGGGCACAATTACCTGGCTGAGTTGACACATTAGCCTAACCATCACAGTCCACTTCTTGTCAACTCGGCAGCCATAAACATTACCTTAAACCATACTTTGTCTCTAACTAAAAAACATAATAGGCATATATACATATATATTTCCACCCAACAATGTTCAACTCCCCTGCATACAACCGGAAATGCATTAATTCCCTATAGAATAGGGTGCAATCCTTGGGTAATATTCACTCGTAAACTTGACATCCTTAAATATTATGACATGAAACTAATATAACTTTTCATATAAGAGGGAAAAAGTTTGGGGAAGAAAACAAAGAAAGTTGTCTTGTGTACATATGCAGTCATACTCATAATGAAACAAGGAAGAAAGATTCATGATTATTACAGTTCTCCTTTCTGTAACTGGTCACATGGACAAAGTTCATATTTATCACTACTTTCTTCCTCTACCCATCCCATATTCCCGTTACCCTCAGCAATCACTTCAGCTGATCATGGTTCTTTGCCTGTTGGGATAACTCAAACTTTCATTCCTGAAGATTCTGGGCCATTGTTAGTCCCACTTGGATTTAGTTCTTGCAGTTTTCCATTGAATTTAATCACAGGGCAAAGCAGTATTAAGAGATGCCCTAGAAGGTCTCCAGTATTCCAGGAAAACTCTTCTTTACCCTCATTATGTAGATCCAGTCCTATTTCCCCTTGATAGTAAGGTTCAATCACCCCAGCCAGTAGAGTTAACTCCCTTCTTTGCCTTTTGGTTCAAAAGTAGGAGGAGCCCAAAGTGACCAGGTGGCTGTCTTAATTTCCAGTTCAATGGAATCATTGTTGTGTTCCCTAGTGGCAGCACTCCTCTTTTTGGGACTAAGACCTGTAGACCAGCAGAGTTTAGAGTTGCAGAGGCAGGAAGCATTGGGGAAAAGGAAAAGATCAGACATTTCTGGGATTCTTAGACACTGGTTCTGAAGTGACATTAATTCCAGGAGACACAAAACATCATTGTGGTCCACCAGTCAGAGTAGGGGCTTATGGAGGTCAGGTGATTGATGGAGTTTTAGCTCAGGCCTGTCTCACAGTGGGTCCAGTGGGTCCCTGGACATATTCTGTGGTTATTTTCCCAGTTCCAGAATGCATAATTGGAATATACATACTCAGTAACTGGCAGAATCTCCACATTGGATCCCTGACTTTGGAGTGAGAACTATTATGGTAGGAAAGGCAAAGTGGAAGCCCCTAGAACTGCCTTTGTGTAGCAAAATAGTAAATCAAAAGCAATACCATATTCCTGGAGGGATTGCAGAGATTAGTGCCATCATCCATGATTTGAAGGATGCAGGACTGGGAATTCCCACCACATTCCCATTCAACTCTCCCATTTGGTCTGTGCAGAAAACAGATGTATCCTGGAGGATGAGAGTAGATTATCATAAACTTAACCAGGTTGTGACTCCAATTGCCGCTGCTTTCCTAGATGTGGTATCATTGCTTGAGCAAATCAACACATCCCCTAGAATATGGTATGCAGCTGTTGATCTAGCAACTGTTTTTTCTCAATTGTCATTAGGAAGGACCACTAGAAAAAGTTTGCTTTCAGCTGGCAAGGACAGCAATATACCTTTACAATCCTGCAGATGATGCTATGGACAGATAGTGCCCTCTTCATTATTGAAAAGGGAGTCATTAGTACCCATGAATCCAATTAGAGTAGAGAACTAATTGCAAAACTCCCAGAACCACCCTACTCCTGCTACCAAGCTGTATTAGTCAGGGTTCTCTAGGAAAACAGAATTAACAGGAGATAAAAAATAGTATGCGATTTTATAAGAGTCTCTCATGTCACCGTGGGATTGCACAATTTCAGATACTGCAGGCAGGATGCAAACCAGGGGCTCCAATTTCAGTCCAATGAAGGTCCTTGATGGGTTTCTGGGAGATGTTGGCTATCCAAAGACGAGCTGAGAAATTCTCTCTGAATGCTGAAATCACATCCCCTTTTAAGGCATTCAACTGATTGGATAAAGCATCACTCATTGTTGACATCAATCTCCCTGGTTGATGCAGATGTAATCAACCATCTATGCAGTAAACTCACCAATGACTAAAGCCCATAAATGTCCTTGTATTACAATTAGCCCAGTCCTTGTTTGACCAAACAACTGAGCACAATTATCTCGCCAGGTTGACATATTAGCCAATGTCTTACATATAGTTTTCTGCCTTCTTCTATCATGTTATTAAAGAAGATTTGGCAGAAATATCAGCAGGCCACAATAATTTCCTTTTCCTTCTCATGCTCTTATATTGCTGATAATTTGTAATTTTACTTATTTCAAATAATACTCTTGTGTTTCTTCCTTATGAAATGTATTTTCCTAATTTGACTAAGATATATGTTATGTGCTATGTCTTTTTTATATCTTTCTTTTTATTAGCACTATGCCTGGCACACACAAACAAATAATCTAAATAAATATTTACTGAATTGAATTAAAAGATAATATCTTCTTTTTATATGATGGCATACATTGCTCTCACTTACACATAATATCCCTTATGCCATTAACAAAAATGTATTGATAATTAAATATGTGATGTATGAAATGCTAAATATTTTATTTTATGCATATGTGACTGTCATGTATATAATGAAATGTTAGCAGATCATCAGCACCTAGAGTTAGTTTTTAGTTATTTGTTTGCTTTTATCAAGGAAGCACTGTTATTCCAACTAACCCCTTATGCCCACATCAAATTATCAAATTATCTATTCTTAAACTTTTGCCTTTGCTCCTTGTAGCAGTTTGATATTGTTTATGAACTCCAAAAATAGATATTTTATTATGTTTGTAAACTGATTTATTCCTCTGGGCATATTAGGTTATATTGGATTCAGAGGTTTCACTTTTATTTGATTAAATAATGATTAAGGCTTTGATTGGGCCACCTCAGTAGGACATTGAGTCCCCACCCCCTTGGTGGGCAGGAACTCACAAAGAAACCACACTATAGAGAAGGGAGGTAAGAGTTTTGATCCTGGAGCCCAGGAAGTAAACATGCAGAAGAACAACACAAAGAAGCAGATATATAGGAAACAGAGAAGGATCCTTTAGATATGGCAGAGGCCCTGGAAAGAGAGATGAGCCATTTGCCTGATCATCTACAACTGGCCTTGTGGAGAGAGCAGAGCAGCTTAGCCCAGAGACAAATGAGCCCCAGGAAGAGAGGAACCCAGGAAGCCTGAACCCTTGCAGACATTGGCACCATCTTGCTCCAATTTGTGGCAACAGACATTGGTGAGGGAATTAAATTATGCTTTATGGCCTGGTAACTGTAAGTTTCTACCCCAAATAAATCCCCTTTATAAAAACCAACAGATTTCTGGTATTTTGCATCAGCACCCCTTTGGCTGATTAATACACTCCTATCTCTTTAGACATTTTTCTTAGTCACGCACTTATCTCTTAACAACAGGATGACTTAATTATTTCCACATAGCACTTTTCTGATTGTTTTACTTCTGCCTGGCAGTCAGTGGGAGCTCAGGGAAAACACAATGAAAACAATCTATACCTTTAGTGTCAGGAACTCCTCAACTCATATTTTGCTACTTGGGGCAATTCCCACATCTAAAATAACCTTTTTTTTCTCTTGAAGATATGGAAACCTCCAGAGTATTGAGGGAAAAAAAAAAAAAACTTCTATATATCCCAAAGTTAATCAGTTCTCATTAGTTATTCTTGTTTCTGTTTGATAAGGTTTAATACAGTATGCTTCCTGGGAGATTTACATATTTCTTAAAGAAGAAAATTGTCTGTGGTTGTGCACTTTGTGTGTATGTGCATTTACTGAGTTTTCTGTGTGTATGGTATGGGAGCTCCTAGATTGTTTGAGAAGGGATCTAGGGAAACACCATCCCATCCTGGAGAAAGCTAAGCTTAAAACAAAGAAACTTTTATTATCATTTCTTTTAAAGGTCACAAAACTTAATTGACAGAACGTATGATGAAAATATATGTGATGCCTACAACCAAGATCAATTGATCTATTATTAATGATCAATTTGCTAAATATTGTTTCTAATGTTCATTTTCCAGCACTTAGCACAATAGCTGTTGACTGCAAAATCATCTGACAAATGAAATATAGAATGATTTGGTAAATCAGTTTGTTCAGCAAGGGAGTGTAAGACAGAACAATTAAGAATTATTTTGTGTTGTATTTGTGTGATTTTTAAAATCCTGCCCTTTAATATATGTTTTATTTTCATTTAAAATATTTACCGTCCACAATATTAATATCAATAAATGGATACCTTAACTAGCTTATAAACATTCATAGTGCACAGGAACATTATTTAAGTCCCAAGGCAGTTAGATATCACCAGGGTGTAGGAAGCTTAAAAGTCTTGGATGGGACAAGAAGGAAATGCTGAAGGCTATATTAGACTGAGAGTGCCTCTATTCTATTTGTCTTCCTACTTTTTTTACACTCTTCCTATTCATCATTCTTCACTTCACACTTTATCTGTCTCTAGTTTTGTGTTGAGAAGGAATATTTAAACAGTTTTACACTATTCTACTGTTTTCTAAAAGACCTTGTGAGGCCTATGATTATGATTATGCTGACAATTTAGCCTAAGTATTTCAAAGTATTCTTAATTTTAACTAGTTTTTTTGTTTACTCTCTACATTAACCATTAAATTTCTCAGAAAATGTGAGTTTTACTAAATGTCTCTCATGACTCTTTTCATCTAAAAGTCCACAAGATCCTTATTTTATGTTCTGACATATTTAATATAAATTGAACCATCATCTCATTATCTGAATTGGGTCACCATAAGGATAAGTGGACTGTCAGCTCTTTTTCTATCCCTCATATTCATTTTGTTGACATATTATAGTCCCAGTGATTAGAATATGCCCTAACATGCAGGGGATGTGAAGTGCATAGTACATTATAGAGGCTGAGTTTAAGTTCTGGAGCCAGAAATAAATCTTTATGGTGATTTAGCTGTGTGGCCTTGGACATGAACTATAGGAAGTTCCTAGTTCAAGTTTTAGCATAGTATAAAGAAAGTGTTTCATGTGTGGTTGTAGTAGATGCTCTTGCTACCAGGATCTCAGTGAATTTATATGTCATCCCCATATGTAGGTATCTAGAGGTGCTATCCAGACTCTTCGACTTTGAAATTCAAGTTTAAACCACTGTACTGCTCTCTGGGAGAAGCAGCAGCAACTCTGCTCATAATAGGAACTGAGTTAATGAAGCACAGGTGTGTGCTTCATTCATCAGCCACGTTTTGGTGATGAGAGAGAGATGTTGGTGATTTTCTCCCTGAAATTAACTATGGGCTTGGCAGGATTTTTTGGAGGTGAGAATGACTTCATTTTTACCTCTAAAGTGAGGAAAAAACTTGATGACCCATTGGCTGGCTCCAGTCTCTGAATATCATCAAAGACTACGAGTGGTACCATTCTTTTTGTACAAATGACTTTATGCTTGGATTCCCAAAGTTTTTAAATTGCATTCCCTAAACATTTTAACTCTTTTGAGTTGCTTTTCTTATTCTTATTTATTTTCAAATCGCTATTGTAAATTCTGTGCTAAATTTATGAAATAGCATATGTAAAATATCATACAGTACCACAATTTCACCTAGAATATGAGGATTGGATGGATGCATAATATCTTACCTACACCTATTTCTTTTTTTCCAATGGCTGAAACTATTTAACTTGGTCATGGCTTTCTTGATTGAGTCTTCTTTTCTTTGTATAAGCATCATTGAAATCTCCTCCTTCATCCACCATGGAAATATGCTTCTTTCAGTCCTTCCCTGAAATTCATCCAAATTATGAAGACTTAATTGAATTTATCTTTGGTTCCAAATTGAGAGATTTAAACATGAGAATCTTTAAGCCCAGAATCTAAGTGTACAGTGCTGTAGTAGATTTTGTAGAATCATATTTCAAAGTTTTCATGAAATTTTGCACTACTACCCACAATACATCAGATTTCAAATGTTTATATTGGTAACTTTATTTATTTTTTCTTTTCTCTTTATTGGCCATGCTAAAGATTTCTGGCTTTTATTAATCCTTTCAAAGAAACAACTTTGGATTTGTTGATATTCACTATTTAAGACTAAGGCATTTTTCCTTTCTTTGTTTTTATTATAAAATAATAAATTATTTATTTTATTTGCTTTTATGTTATTAAATCTTGACACATAGAATACTTAGATGATTAGTTACCCAATTTCCTTGTTTGTCACATCTTAGTGGTGATAAATCTATATATCCATAGATTTTTTAATGATACCAATGGGAAATTGTATTACAGCAAATACATTCAACAACTTAAATACAATGTAAAACCTACTTTTAATGATATAAGTCACAAAAGATCATTAAAAATAAATAATGGATAATCTCAATAATAATAATAATAACTAGATTCAGGGCTTTTTTTGCATGTAAAATCTTCCTACTACGAAACCCAATGTTCAAACGCTTAGCTTTTGCATTCTATTATATATTAAAGAAAAAATAACACCAATTATATAAAAAATAATTCCAGATCTCATTCTCTTAGACCAGCAATTCTCTTCTAATTATAAATTTTAGTGGCTTCTATACATTCCTTCATATTTTATGCATGCATGATCCTATCCTTTCTAATACAAATAGTTTTACATCTTATCTAATCTGGGTGACGTTTTTTGAAATGAGTGAGTTTAGCAGGGTTTCAAAATAATTTCAATATACAAAAATAAATTTTCATTTGGGACTAGTAAAAAAATCAGCAATTGAAATTTTAAATTATCACTTTTAACTTTCTAAGTCTGCTATAGCAAAATACCACAAAATAGGCTGCAAATAACAATGGAAAATTATTGTCTAACATTTCTGGAGGATCAAATCCAAGACAACTTCATCATTAGGACCATGCTCCCTCAGAAAGCTTAGATGAGAATACTTCTGTGAATCCTCTAGCTTCTTGGGGTAGCTAGCCATTCTTTATGTACCATATCTTGATGGTGCATCATTACAACCTTTGCTTCCATCTTCACATAGGCTTCTTATTCTTGCCAGACTCTTTCATCAAATTTTCCTCTTTGTATAAGGATGTCATATTAAATTAAGCCCCAGTCTAATCCACATTTATCTCATCTTAAGTAGTTATATCTTCAAAGACCCTATTTCCAATTAAGGTCACATTCACAGAAACTGGGGTTAGGACTTGAATGTAATATTTTTTTTGGGGGGACACAATTCAACCCAAAAAAAGTCATTTATAACAGCATCAAAATATGAAATAAGTATGGATAATTGTGACATGGTATGGTGCAAGACATGTATATTGAGAAAATAATTGTGCTGAAAGAATAGAAAGACCTTAACAAAAAGAAAAGAATGTTTTGCTCAGATTTGAATATCTATGTAAATGAAATGAAGCTAGATAAATCTGCAACTTTGAAAACACAAATTTGGAGGACTTACAATGCCTGATATCAAAGTATATTATAAAGACAAATCAAAATGATGTAGTGTTTTCATTGTAGTCAATGAAACAGAGCTGTACATATATGCTCAACTAAATCTCAACAAAGTTCTCTTTGCAAATCAGTGGAGCAAGAAGAGTCTTTGCAAGAAATGGTGATGGAATATTTGGACATTCATATGTACAAAACTTAACCTTGAGCACTATCTCAAATGTTTCACACAATTATTTCAAAGTGGATCTTAAAACAATATGCAATTGCAAAAGTAACAAATTGTAAAAAAATAAAAAAATAAAAAAACAGAGGAGAAAATCTTTTTGATGTTGGATTGGGCAAAATGTCCTTAAATACAATTGCAAAAGTATGCTATTAAATATATATATATATATAAATTAGACCTCATCAAAATTAAAAGTTTTGCAACAAAACCAATAGTGATGAAAGAGATGAATCAGGAATAAGTAGGTCATGTTCCACTTTACACATGAGGTAGCTGCATACATTTCTAATGAATATCATTGTGCGTGTGTTTGGGGGAAGGATGGTAGGAAGTATGAGCAGCTATTTTCTGTATATTAATCCAGGCCAGCTTGAGAGAAGAGCAGTCAACCTCAGGCATTATGATGACATAAATGTTTAGTCAAATACTGGGTTCTTCTAACCTTCATTCTGAAGTGCTGTAATCCTTCATTACCTCAGGGTTTCTTAACTTTCAAGAAGCTTAAAAGCAAGAATTAAACTTAGAATTACCAGTTATTTCCCTAAAATAAAGACACAAAGTCCTGATCTGCTCACTGTTTCAGCTGATTTTAGCCTTTAGAAACTTCAGTGTCCTTATTTGAAAAATAGAGCCTACAAAACTTACTTTTAAATGTGTACTATTGTGAGAATAATTGATATAATGAACCTTAAATTGCCCAATATTTTCTCCATAAATTGTTATCATTATAATTTTTTAAGAAATTTGATCTGAACCACATAAGTTACTGTAAAATACTGATTTCTTGAAGTTTTTCTTTTAATGGAGAATATGTGGTTTTACAGAAAAATCATGCATAAAATATAGGATTCCCATATACAAACCTATTTTTAACAGCTTCTATTGGTGTGGAATATTTGTTACAATTGATGAAAGCACAATTTTATAATTGTACTAGCAACCATAACCCATGGTTTAACCTCAGATTTATTGTTTGTACAGAGCAGTTCCTTTTTTTAAAAAAAGAATGAAGTTAGAGGACTCACAGTTCTTGATCTTAAAACTTATTAAAAAGCCACAATAATCAAAACAGCAATGTACTGGCACAAGGAGAGACATATAGACCAATCAAAAAAATTGAGAAATCAACCCTCACATTTATAAGCAACTGATTTTTGACAAGGGGTCAAACATGTCTCCACTGGGAAAGAAAAGGGTCTTCAAAAAATTAACAAGAACCCCTATCTCATGCCTAATACAAAAATAGAAAATAAAAAATTAAATCAACTCAAAATGGATCAAAAACATAAATATAAGATCCAAAACTATAAAACTCATAGAAGAAAACATAAGGAAACATCTTTAGCACCTTCTGTTAAGCAGTGGTTTCTGAGACTAAATCTGAACCACAAGCAACATTATTTAAGAAAAAATACATGAATGGGACCTCATCGAAATGAGAAATTTTTGCACCTCACAGGAGTTTTTCATGACAGTGCAACAACAACCTCCACAATGGGAGAAATTATTTGGAAACCACATAATCAAGAAAGGTATAATATCCAGAATATATATAGAAATCCTTCAACTTAACAACAAAAATACAAACAACCAAATTAAAAATGGGCTAAAGCCTTAAACATACATTTATCCGAAAAAGATATACAAATGGCCAGAAATCACATGAAAAGATATTCAATATCTTTAGGTATCAAGGAAAAGCAACATGTTACACACTTACCTTAGATTATACAAATTGATCTTTTTAAAATTTAGGATGACAGGTTGTTTTGCAAAGTAGAAAATTTTTCTTTACTGTAGAAATTCAAACATAAATAAGCTTATTCCTTGACAAGTTTATGTAGGATGTTACATAGGCTCCAGAAAGGGCCCCAGTCAAGTTCACTGCAAACAGTTTGATTACATTAATTTTAACTATACTCTTTCAAGTAGAATTCTGCTTATAAATATTGCACAATTGAACTGTAGTGTGCTAAACATTTTCATGGTAATCAAATTATCTCATGCTGCAAGACAATTTTTAGTCCCAAAATAAAATTAAGTAGAATATATGTGTATAGCATATAACCACCTTAATGTATGATTAATGAAACTGTCTTTAAACCAAGGTGGCATGAGTTATTCACTGACCATCAAGTCTGCGTGGATTTCACATTATGTGTAGGCTGCATCAGGAATTCTGAAGCAAAATCTGAAGTAAATGTAGAGAAATAGAAACCAGTAATTTAAACACAGCTATGTTAATTCTCAAAAAATATTTGGGTATCTCAAAATGTCTAAGAAATGTCTATGGGTTTGCAATGGATGTGGACTTTAAATATCCACTACACTTAACAGAGATAGAATGAGAAATGAATCTTTATTCTGCAGAAATAGCATAAAACAGATGACTCCTAGGATTGAAATACTGTGTCCTAGGAGTCATCTCTTTTATGTGCATGAATGAATGAAATTTGTTTGGAAAACACATGAACTTATGTAACAATGCAAAAATTAATAGTTTTGAAAGCCCTTAGATATAATTTTCCCCAAGGCAATCTAATCATATCTTCGCCAACTGTTCCTAACTCACAGTCCACATTAATGTTCCTTGCACCTCTGGGCATTTACTTTACAACTTTTACTTGGTCTGGCTCAGGTACTGATTCTCTGGAGGTTCCAAAACATTATTATGAGAAATATAGCAGTTCAGGAAACTCTGATAGCTCTGTGCTTATCTTTCTCAAGGTTAGGAAGAAAGATGAATGGTATCAGGTTAGCTGCCAGGAAAATCTGAGCTGAGAAGTAACAAAGAGCACCAAAGATAGGCAATAGAGTTCAAATATTGACCATAATCAAGTGTAACCTAGTTGAGTAGAAGGACATACAACAATAAAATCAGTGACTTGCAAGATCATGATTGTGACCAGGTTATTTGTTGTGGGAGACTAACATTTCTGGAGTAGATGGTTAAGAATATATATATAAAATTTCTATCAAGAACCATAAAATATAGACAATTCAAACAAATTTGTGCAATTCAAGAGTTAAATATTTCTTTTACAAATTGTCATCACAAACTTAAATGAAAGCATGTATTTAAAAAAATTGTCCTAATATATGAAGTATAAATAGGAGAAATTAATGAAATTGCAGTTTATTTTTCAGACCTTAGTCAATATTTGACAATCATTTTAATTTTTAGTGTATAATTTTCAGCCATTCTTTGTTATTTGGTATATGTGAAGCATCATTGGTTTTGCGTGTCCAGTTGGCAATGTGGGGAACCACAAAGTAAAAAAAATAAGCTCTTCAAATTAAAAGTTCACAGAATAGGAGCTTCAGATGTTTTATTGTGTGGCATAGAGTTCCAGAAAATTAAAAGATGCCCTCCATTCATTCAAAGATGGAAATTTGACTCAATTGATTAGGCAATTGGTTTTAAAATATACAAAAAACATTTATTTTAATTGAATAAATTAAACATTTGTTGTTACCTATATAATATAATTAACATTAATAACATGTTTTCATTTGATCAATCTAACTTTTAAAGTATTTTTAATCATAATTGAATAAAATGTATATTTAATTCTATCATAAAATTATTTCACAAAAGATATGTAAAATAAAATACATCTCAAAAATTAGCTTAAATCCATGAATAAATAATAATTAATATTAATATTCTTTGAATAAAAAATCCATTTTTATTTTTTCTATTATCTTTATATATTGATATGTTTCATCACATTTTTTTTTCTTTTCAGACTCTCAACACATTTGTGCAAAATATACACCAAACTGAAATATATGTAAAGTCACAGAAGCATATCTGAATTCATTCTTTGGGAGCTTTCTTATGATGAGAAAAGACAAATGTTTTGTTTTGTGCTCCTTTTATTCTGTTATGTTTCATTCTTCGTAGGAAACCTCCTTATTGTTTTCTCCATTCAGTGCAACTCCCGTTTTTACCAACCCATGTATTATTTCCTCAGCCATTTATCCTCTATGTGCATTTGCTATTCCTCTAATGTTACACTCAAACTGATTTGTAACTTGTTAATTGGGATGAAACCCATCTTCTATGGAAACTGCATGTTGCAGGTCTTGACCCTGCACTTCTTTGGAAGTATTGAGATCTTCATTATTGTTGCCATGGCCTTTGATTGCTACATTGCCATCTAAAAACCTCTGCACTACATGATTATTAAGATAATGACAAGATGCAATCTTCTAAATCTAGCTGCTTGGGCAGGAGGTGTGGCCCAAACCTTTCCTCAATTTTCTATGGCAATCCAGTCATAATGAAATTTTGTGGTCCTAATTAAATTGATCACTATTTCTGTGACAGTTTCCCAGTGCTAAAAGTTGCCTACTAACACCTACATCACAGGTGTCTTGGTGATTGCAAATTCAGGTATAGTTTCCTTAATAACATTTGTTTTATTATTTGTTTCTTATGTCATTATATTATTCACATTAAGAAATCATTCAGCTGAGGGAATTCACAAAGCCCTGTCTACCTGTAGGTCTCATGTCACAGCAGTAGCATTATTTTTCAGTCTTTCAATCTTTGCTCACCTTAGAACACCCAAAACTTATGCTGAGGATAAAATATTTGCACTATTTTACACAATCATTGCTCCTATGTTCAATCCTTAATCTATATTCTAAGATAGACAGAGATGAAAAATGTCTTGAGGAAAGGTTAGTGTCAAACGTTATTTGTGAAGGAAGCACACAATTAAATAAAAAAGCTATAAACTACCTCAGATATCAATTATGCCATTGATATCATGAATGTAATGATGAAGGTAATAGAACTTAGGGTTTTAAAGTAACTGCTACTTAAATATTAATGCCACTATATAAAAATGATTTGGACACAAAACTTATTTTGTGGAGTATCGAGATGGATTAGGTAGAATTAACTTAACAAAAATCATCTGTGTCAAAGCATTGAAGATGATGCATTATTGAGCAGTGAATTTCAATGAAAAATATTCAATGATAATGTTATTTCAAAAATCAGGATTATCAGTAGGACACATAGTGACACATGTTCTTGGTAATGAGAAGTTAAAATCTAAAATTTAAATAAACATTTTAATATTGATAGATTTTTACCTATATAACATTTAGTGGCATTCAATATTGTGCAATGTAGCAACTAGTATGGTAGAATCTGATTTAAATCTATTTTATAGTTGTCTGAATTTCTATTAAAAATAATAAGTAGTGAAGACAGAGCAAAAAATAACATAACACAATGTTGAAAACATGTTTGACCTATTGACCAATGGTGACAATCATTTTCCATAAACCTTAACAAAATGAATTATATAATTCAATTCAACCCCCTACAACTTTCTTAAAATGGTAAGTAAATGGCTACTCTTATATTCTGAATCAAAGACTTTCATATTACTATTATAATGGTAAAAATAAGCAAAATACAGAAAAAATGTGGTTAAATACAAAAAAAAAGAAAAGGTAGTTATAAGCAAAAAAAAAAAAAGTTTTGTGGCACAAACAAATAAATCATCTTGTAACTATAATAAAGAAGAAATTTCTTGGAAAGATTTGCTAGAGAAAGGAGAAATAATTGATAAAACAACTCTTAGGAAGTTTTACACAAATCATAAGGAAGAAAGTTTGAATAACAGGACTATATGAAAAAGAAGATAAATGACAGAAAGTTTCAGATTTTGTATATACATTTCAAGAGTTAAAATCACTCTGAAAACACTCTAAAAAGAAGGATAAATGATAAGAAAAAATAATGAGGGTGAGAAAACTAAGTACTTCATTTATAGTTGAAAAGAACTCTAAAAAATTGTTTAATAGATACAAAAAAATGATCAAAATTATTGCAAGTTGTAAATTTTATTTTGCAAATCCACAAGAAATATGGATATGGCAAAATATAAAGATTTGAGAGAAAGGTTTGGAACATGAAATAATATTTTATTACCACATTATTTGTATTTCTTTGTTTAGAAGAATGAAAAATAAAACCCTCATATTTTATAAGGTCATGGTCTAAGCAACACATATCTTTCTCTATAAAAATATTTTCTAAAAAGAATTCAATCACAATATCTCCTCCTCTCATAATCTGACTGTATACACCTTTTTCACATTTGTGGAATATTTTCTGTGTCACTGAAAATCATGCATTAATAATGAAAAAATAGATATCTGAAAGGACAAACAATTTAGCAATATCTCCAAGCACATGTCAGAGAGGGAATGAACTCAATCAGACTATAAGCCTCCGATGGTTTCTGTTTATTTTTTTATTTCTTACATAAAGGAGACAGTACTATCTCAATTTATCTTAACCCTCACAAATTATAAAGCACTTTCTGTGCCTTGGTTCAAGACTTTTCTTCCTGTTGAGGCACTTTCCATTTCTCAACAGAATGATTCCATCACTTGCACACAGCATTTACCGATTGAGTCACACCTGCCGCAGAGCCAGAAGTATACTAGGAAAAATCACAGAGGCAGCAATGATTGTTTTCAGTGCCAGTATCTCCTCTTCTGATGTTTTACCTTTTAGGGCCTTTCACATATTTAAGTAATAGCTTTTTTCCATTGGAGCCATGGAGCTAATTGAATATCAGGGGAATTCATTCTCTCTATTCCAAATTAAATTAACCCTGACTAATTAGTTTTCCAAATTTTGGTTGATTGTGTTTAATGTACTATTATTCCAAGTAATATAGTGGATTTCATAAGTAAAGAAAAGTGTCCATGTTTATGTGTGGTTGTATGTATGGCATGGGGGTTGCTTGTGTTTCTTGACAAAGGGTCACAGGAAAGACCTTTGCAAACAAAGTGAATGCTGTTCAGAAGAGTGCTTTCCATCTGAACATGAAATGGATATACTATCTCAGGATATGGTCAAGGATGATTTCTTTCTACTCTTTGAGTTTAATTTGTTTAAATGCTCTTTAACATTGCTTGCAAGGAAGAGCAGGCATGATAGAAATGTGAGGATAAGATCATGCAATTTATTTTTCCTGCTAAGAACAGATCTTTCCTGCTAAGAACACAGTACATCTAATTAATACTTTAGTACTAGGTATGCAAATTTGTAGTATTGTAAGTCGACACCTAGAAGTGAAATTTCTGTATTATAGTTTATCCTGGGTTTTATAAAAAGTGTCAAATTGCATTTCAATGTCTTTGTTTAATTTTGCATGAGAGTTCCATTATATTGGCATTTTGTGTTTATTCCTCTCCCTTTCTCTTGACTGATCATGCTAAATATTTCTGAATATTTATTAATCTTTCCAAAGAATTGACTTTAGCTTTATTGATGATTTCTATATAAGATATTATTTATGGCATTAGATTCTTCCCCCCTTTTTATCCTTATCTCTATATAGTTTGGTTTTTACTAGCTTTTAATTCCTTGATCTTGATACCTAAGATATTTACAGCACTGATTATCAATTTTTTATTTCTTAATATTAGAGATATCATTTGACATTTTACAGATATAAAAAGGATAATAGGGAAATATTAAGAATACATTAAGTCAAAAAAATTAACAATTTTTAAAGAATAGACAAATTGCTTGAATATTATAAATTTTAAGTTCTCAAGAAAGGAAAGAATATATAATCTCAAAAGTCCTATATCACTTAAGAAACTGAATTTTTAGTTTCTAATCCTCAAGCAAGGAAAACTCTGTACATATACCTCCATTTTTGCATTGTCCCAAACAGTAAAGAAGAAATAATACCCATTCTGCACAAACTCTTCTGAGAAAAGAAACAGATCAGTATATATCTGAAATCTTTATTTAGGCCAGAATTTCTCTGATCTTTATTAAATATAATGGCTATTCTTTTCTTTTATCATTTTCTACATGTACAATGATATTACATATAAACACAAGCACTTTATATATATATAAGTACTATCTATCTGGAAAACATCTTTTAAAAAATAAGAGAGTTGAGGAAGTTTATTGAATATAGGATCAAGTTTCAAAAATTCAAAGTAAACAATTTACTTATAACAAAATATCAGACATAGAAATTTTAAAATGACAATATAATGTCATCAAAATTCTTAACACTTAATGAAATATTAATACTTAATGAATTGTTTGAAAACATGTCCAGGACAGCTACATTAAAAATCACAGTTTGATGAGAAAAATTAAATTGCACCTTATAAAGAAGGGGACATTCCACATTCATTTCAAAATTCAAAATGTCAACTCTCTTTCCTCCCAAATTAATGCCTAGATTTAATACAAGATCTTCAAAAACTCAAGAAGGTTTTTTTTAATTTCATTTAAAACCTAATTGCAACATTTTATTCAAATGCAAAAGGTCTAGAACAGACCACACAATTTCATAATAGATCTTATTTGTAGTATTACATATGGTGCATTACTTCCATAAAACACTTATCTGATTGAATTACTCTTGCCTAGCAGCCAGAGGGAGGTCAAGGAAAAGCATAGTGGCAGTAAAGTTTGTATTTCTCAATGTTTCAATTCTAGGAGACTTTTATACATCTAGTGAAACTTGTATTTTCCTTGGATCTACAGAAACATCTGTAGTAATAGAGGAAAAACCTTTTCTCTTTGCCAAAGGAAATTAGCTGCAACTAGATAATTATTTTAGTTCTGTTTTTTTTTTTTTAGTTGAAACTAGTATTGTTCCTGGGGTTATTTGGATTTTTTAGTAAAGAAGCCTTCCCTTGGGTATGTGTGATTGTGTGTATGTGTGTGTGTGCATGGTATTGGGGGGCTTGGTTTCCTTTAGGAGGGATCTAGGGAAAGATATCCCATTAGGGAGAATGCTATGCTAGAGAACCATGAAGACTTTTATTATCATCTCTCTTAGGGAACTACAAAATTTTGTTGACAGATAGTATAATGAAAATATATATTAATGTCACAACAAAATCAACTGATATAATGTTATTGATATATTTGCTGCCTGTTCATTCTGACTTCCATTTTACAGCCCTTATCACATTTACTGATGACTGCAAAAACATCTGTCAATGAATGTATAGAATAATTTAGTAGGTTGTCTTGCTCAGCATGTGAGTGTAAGCACAGGGTAATTAAGAAACATTTTAGTTCTAAATTAGGTAATTTTAAGAAGTCTAAAATGATTTCATATGGCTAAGAGACTTCAAAATGAGTCAGGAGGTCATCCCAGAGGTAATTATTACACACATCTCAATAAGAGCTCATAGAATTCCAAAGTGGATATCACCCCAAATAGTGGGGCTTCTGAGGACTCTGTAGACACCCAGGTGCTATGTCAGGGTGGATAGCTTTGGAGTTTTGTTACTTGCCAGTGGGCCCTACTTTGGAGTTTGTGCTTCTGAGAGTGATGGAGTTGTATTCAACCATGTGTTCCCTGCACATGGCTCATCTGTCCCTTCTATTCAAAACTATACTTGGTGCTGGAGTTTGTAGATATACATCCAGAGACTTGAGTCTTTAGGCTGTCCATGAGCCAACTAGACCCAGAACCTCAGTGGAGCAGCAATTCCTATCTACTGCTCATTGGACTCACCAAGGACAACTGGTGGGGAGATAATGATGGACAATGGCCAACCCAGGGAATGGAGCGAGTCTGCAGCTGCAGGCAGGTTAATCCTATCCATCTTCCCCATGGGATATAAGCTCCCTCTCAATTGGAGGTGGAATGAACATCACCATACCAGATTCCTCAGGGTGGGGGGAAGAGCTATATACTAGAGTGGACTTACTGGTATTCTACTATAGACATATTGTGATTCAAGCAAAGGAAGAAATTACAACATTGATGTGGAGCCAGTGGCCACTGGAGGCTCTGATGGCAGGGAAAGGGAAAAGCAGTTGTAATACAGGGGCTTTTTGGGGTCTTGGGAATTGGCCTAAGTGACATTGCAATGACAGATACAGGCCATTTTTTTTTTCATCATATAACACGCAGAACTGTGTGGGAAAGAGTGTGGTCTACAATGTGAACTATTGTCCATTCCTAATGGCAAAGCCCCAGGATGTGTTTATCAATTGCAATTAATGAGCCACACTAATGAAGGATGTTTATGTGGGTGGTTGTGGGAGGTGTGGGAGTTGGGGCATATGGGAATCCCTATATTGTTTGTGTAACATTTAGTTAATCTAAGTCTCTTTTAAAATTTTTTTTAAAAATTAAAAAATAAAAAACAATTCTACTAATGAATATATGATTTTTATTTAAAATATTTTTCACCCTATTAAATTTTATTACAGGAATACCTTAATTTAGTTTATAAACACTTATATTACAGAGGCACATTATTTCAAACCCAAGGCAGTCAGGAACCACCAGGCTTGAAGAATATTAGCTGTCTTGCATGGGACCTAATGGAAAGATTGGAGGCTGATTAAGTTGGGAATGACACAGTTCTATATAACTTCCTGCCTTGGTCAACTCTTCCTATTCATCACTCTTTTCTCTAGTGTTTGCTCTAAGCTTCTACTGAGAGGGAATGTTTAGATACTTCTATGCTATTCTAATATTCTCCTAAAGACATTGTAAGGCCTATGGTTATGGTCACAATATATCCAAAGTATTTCAAAGTCATCTTAAGTTAAATAATTTTTCTTCCTCTCTATGTAAACCATCAACATTCTCAGGACAATTTAGTTATATCTGAAAGTCTCATGGATTAACTTTTTCATCTGAAAGGGCTGCAAAGAGTATTTGTGTTCTGATATTTTATTTTAAAATGAATCATCAACTGAATTGGGTTCACCTTAAAGAAAAGTAAATGAGCATTCATTTTCTTCTAATATTCTTTTTTTTTTTCTAATACTCTTTATTCAAGGACTTTGTATATATCAGATGAGTATAAAGGGTCTTTTTGCCAGATTCATAATTCAGTCCAGCTCATATATTTTAGCCTGAGTGACTAGAATATGTTCTCTCATAAGAGGACATGATTCACAGTGTGCTTTATGGAGAACCAGAACATAAGTTCTGGGTTCAGAAAGAAGTCTTTATGATAACCTAGTTGTTTGATCTGGCACATAAAACACATTACATTCCTAGATCAATACTTGGCATAGAATATAATAAGTGTTCTATGTTTTGTTGTATTGTTGCTCTTGTTATTAGAATCTCAGAGAATTTATGTACCATCCCCAGAGGAATTAAACATTTTGGGTAATTAGAGGTTGTCAGCAGACACTGATTTTGCAGCTCAATTTTTAATAGCTGTGCTGCATTGTGTCCCTTGTAGCAGCTGCAAGAGTTCTGTCTGTAAGAGTAACTGATTTAAACAAAGCACAGGTGTTTAGTTCCCTCATCAGCTGGGGCCAGCTATTGAAGAAGAGGGAGAAAAAGGGAGAGATTGGTGATTTTCTATCTGACAGTAACTATATGTTTGGCTGGAGCTTTTTGTTGAGGAGGAAGTGTGTGGTCTGAGTTCACTTTTTTCTCAAAGGATGTAAAAAGTTTAGAAAGCCCAGTGGCCTTGGTCCAGTCTCTGAATTTCTTCACAGTCTGCCAGTGATAAATATTACTTCAAGATTTTATTCCAATTAGTTTTAGCATTGTATTCCCCACAAATTTTAACTTTATTGTGTTGTCTTCCTTATTCTTATTTGTTTTCACCTCCATAACATTGAAAAGTCTGTGTTAATTTTATGAGATGACATATGTAAATTGATTTCACAGTATCATAATTATACCTAATATGTACGGGGTATTTATTTTCTTCCAATGCTGAAATATTTTTGCTTGGTCAAGGCTTTCTTGGCAGCTCCTTCTTTTATTGGAATAGGTATTATTTAAACCTCCTCCTTAGTCTTTCATATAAACATGTTTCTCTCAGGCTCTTCCTCCAATTCACCCAAATTACTATGCTATAATATAATTCATCCCTGGTTCCATCTTAAAGATTTACACAGGAGAATCTTTAGGCCCATTTCAAACAAATATTTGAAGTATTAGATTTCCAGAATGCCTAACATGTTCAATTTGGTGAGATTCTTCTCCCACCTGCTTCAACCAGTAGGGAGCTGTTGAAAAAGACTGGCCATAATGTTTGGGGCATCTGAACATGAAGTGGATATATAATCTCAATTTATTCCAAAGGAGTAATTCTTTTTTCCCTCTTTGAACTTAATTTCCTCATGTTATTTGAAATTGAGTGTAAGCAAGGTCAGGTAGAAATATGAGCCATGTGCACATGCACCTTATCATTCCTGATAAGACCAGGCGTAACTACATCCTACCACTACTAATTGAGCATACATTGGGGCTAATCATATAGAATGTATGGTATTGTATATCATTATCTATGAGTAAAATTGTCAGATGAAAGTGTACAGTAGTTGTAGATGTTTTCCAACAGTATTTCAAATTTTCCTGCAATTTTGTTTTACTACCAGTAATAAAACAGATTTCCATTCTTTCTAATGATACATGATTTCTTGCTTAATTCACTTGATTGAACGATTAAATATTTCTGCATTTTGATAATTCACCTGTGGCATTTTGAGATTATTTTATGAATCTCCAAAAGAGAAAGATTATGTTTGTAAATGACTCTATTATTCTGGGTATGATAACCTTTGATCATATTAAATTCAGTGAGGGATCTTTGATTAAGTGTACTTGATAAAATCAACTTAGGGCTTTTGATTGGGCTATGTCAATAAGGCATAACTCATTTTGAATCCTTGCCCCATTGGTGGGCTGATATAAATGGACACTCACTTAAGAAAACATACAGGAAGAGAGAGAGCTCTGTCATTTTTATCCTGGTGCCCTGGAGAAAGATGAGCCATTTGTCTTTTTGTTTGCAGCTGAGTAAGAGGAAGTCCTGAGGGCAAGACCTATGCCAAAATATAGTTGAGATCAGAAAGAAGCTGGTGCTATGGAGCCTTAAGAGGAAGAGGAAACCCAGGAAGGAGAGACCAGCAGAGATCAGTGACCATCTTGCTTCAACATGAGACAACTGATTTTGTTGAGAAAGCACCTTTGGGTTGGACTCTTTAGAGCCTTGTAACTGTAAGTTTTATCCAAAATAAGCACCTTGTATAAAAGTCAACAGATTTCTGATACTTTGCATCAGTACCCTTTGACAAACTAATATACCATCTGAGAACTAACTTTGGCTTTGTAGATACTCATTATTTAGGCCTGTTAATTAAATATTTTTGTGTATTTTTATTATATCCTTATCTCAATCTTGTTTGGATTTAATTTGTTTTTATTATCCTAGATTTTGACACATAGGATACTTAGATCATTAGTTACCACACTCCCTTGTATCTTAATCACTATATATAGATTTTTAAATAACATAGAAAGTTATGAACTTAAGATAAATAAATATAACTACTTAAATAGAATGAAAAAAATCCTTGAATGATGTAAGTTACTACAGCTCATAAAATTAAACAATGAACGATCTTTTTATTAAATTAACTCTTTTAAAGAGACTGAATTTGTTGCATGATATTCTCACCAGGAAACCCCCTGCCCAGATTGTTTCCTTAGTTCATTCTACCAGATATTAAAGAAGAAATAATACCAATTATATACCATCTCTTCCAAATCTCATTCTATTAGACCAATATGTCTCTGATAATTATAACTTACAATGGGATATATATATATATATATATATATATATTCGCATAGATATATATACATATATATATTTATATTCTTTCAGATTTTCTACATAGATGATCGTATTTGTCTCCAAATAGAGATAGTTTTACTTCTTCCTATCCAATATAGGTGACTTTGTTTTTTTAAAGAGAAATTTAAGCAGGGTTTTATGATAAGATCAATATAAGAAATCAATTTTATTTTTATACTATTAATAAAATTTCAGAAATTGAATTTTTAAAATGTCACTCATAAATCCCTAGGACTGCCATGACAAAGTAACGTAAGTAGGTTGTTTTAAACAACAGAAATTTATTGCCTAAAACTTTTGGAGCAGAAGTTCAAAATTAATTATTCAGCAGGGCCATGCCTCCTCAAAAACCTGTAGAGGAGAATATTCCATTGCCTACTTTAGCTACTGGTGTTTGCTGGTGATCCTTGGTGTTCCTTGGTTTGCAAATGCACTACTCCAGTCTCTGCCTCCATCATCACATGGACTTCTCTCCCCTTTTCTGTCTCTGTGTTCTAATTTCTCTCTACTTTCAAGGAAATCAGATTAGATTAGGACCCAACCTAATGAAGTTTCATCTCATTTTAATAATTACATCTTCAAAAACTATTCCCATGTAAGGTGACATTTGCAAGACCAGATGTTAAGATATGAATTTATATTTTAGTAGGACAAATTTCCACACACAACTGTCAATTATAGTAGATCAAAAATATGAAATACTTAAGGATAAATGTGATATAACATGGTGAAAGACAAATACACATAGACAAAACTATAAAATGCTGGGGAATAGAAAAACCTTAATCAATACAAATACTATTTTTATGGATTGGATGTGCAAATTTATTATGACATCATCTCTTCTCATATTAATCTCTAAGTCAATGCAATCCCAAGCCAAATTTAATCAGGTATTATTTTCATAAATTAACAAACATCTTAATATTTGTATGGAAATGCAATAGATCTAAATAATCCCCAGACTTTAAAAAGAAAAAAAATAAAGAACTTACAATACCTAATAACAAGTTATGTTATAAAGCTACAGTGATCAAAACAGTATGGTGTTTTCATAAAGAGAGACAAGTTGTCAATGAAACTGACTAAAGATTGTAAACCTGCACATACATTCTCAGCAAAATCAGAACAAACTTATGTAAGCAATCAGTGGAGAAAGAATAATCCTTTCAACAAATGGTGATTAAAAATTATAATGTACAAAATAAAGAGCTTCAACCTATACCTCACTCATTGTACAAAATTTATTCAAAATGGTTCTTGGACCATATATAAAATGTCAAAATGTATACAATATTTAGAATAAAACAGGGGATAAAATCTTTCTGAACTTGGATTAGGCAAAAAGTACTTAAATATGATACTAAAAAATGACCCATAAAAAGGAAGGTAAATCTGACCTCATCAAAATTAAAACTTTCAAGACACCAAATTTGAGATGACCAGAGATGAATTCAGGGTTGAGTTTACAACTTTCTGCCTTATACTTGAGGCATCTGCACACATTTTTAGATAGCATGCAAGTATGTAACTTTGTGTAGGGAGGATGGTTAGAGGTATGAAGAGCTAGCTTCTGCATATTAATGCTGATGAGCTTGATTGAAAAGTGGCCAGCAGCAGGCATTATGTTGAAGTGGGTGACAAACACTGGATTCTTATATCATTCTTTTTTTTTTATTGTGGGTAAAAATCAAAATTTTCACAATACATACCAACATTTGCAAAATGATATATAAATATATATGCATATATGTGCATTTGCTTACAAAAATGTTATTTATGTATATATATAAATATATTTTAAGAGGTGCTTAGATACCCAAAATATTACACGGAACCCACTGGGATTCCCATGTTGCCCATCTCCCACACCTCCCACCACATCCCACACCTCCCACCACATCTCACACAAACATCTACCACAAGTGTGGCCCACCACCCCACACC
This sequence comes from Tolypeutes matacus, assembly GCA_026826555.1. Classification (NCBI taxonomy): domain Eukaryota; kingdom Metazoa; phylum Chordata; class Mammalia; order Cingulata; family Chlamyphoridae; genus Tolypeutes; species Tolypeutes matacus. The sequence goes on from JAKSZT010053795.1 coordinate 2,312,793, forward strand.
ACCCCTTTATAGAGACCAACCCTTTTTTGGTATTTCACATTAGCACCCCTTTGGCTGACTAATACACCTCCATATATGGAAATTATTTTTAAATCAATTTATTTTAAGTAAATATTTGTATTTGACAATTAACAAACAATATATCATCTCTTAACAAGCAATCAGTATCAGTTATATTAAATAAAAGACAGGACAATGAACCATTCCTTTTATTCAATATTATTTATTTACATTTAACTCATAAACACTGTGTTTGATAATTATTTTCTTGTTGGCTTTGCCAAATTAAATTTTACCACTTTAAACTGGGTATTTTAAACATTTGTATTTTCTAATTCACTTTCAGATGATTCATGGAAGTTTTCTAGTTTAGGCGGGAAGGTGAAAAGTTTGCTTTTGGCTAAAGCAATGTATTTAAAAATATACAAGACAGTTTTATTCTTACAAAGTAAATCAAACATTTATTGCTTCCCAAATAATGTAATTAATAGGAAAAAAATGTATTATTTCTGACCAAACTAACACTTAAATTTTAATCTCTAATGGTCAAATAATTTAATAAAATATTTAATTATACCTATTATAAAATAATTCCAAATATTTTGCACAATGAGACATGTTAAAAAAATGCAACATAATTCTGTAGGTAAAAATAATTAACATTAATATTCTGTGTGTGTCCACTCATTTTAAAGTATTGTGATCATCCAAATTGTTTGCTTTTTTCTTTACACATACTCAACAAAACATATCAAACTGAAATGCATGGAAAGTCACAGTAACATCACAGAAAGCATTCTTTTGAGACTTTCTTATGATGAGGATATATACAAATATTTTGTTTTGTGCTCTTTTTATTCTGTTATATTTCTCTCTTGGGAGGAAACCTCCTGATCCTTGTCTCCATTCAATGTAGCTCCCTTTTTACCAACCCATGTACTATTTCCTTGGTCATTTATCCTATACGGACATCTGCTACAGCTCTAGTGTTACACCCAAACTGATCAGTGACTTAGTGGGGATGACAACCATCTCCTAAGGTAATTGCATGTTACAGGTCTTATAATACACTTCTTTGGAAGTATTGAGGTTTTCATTCTTACTGACATGGCCTTTGATCACTATGTTGCAATCTGCAAACCCCCATATTACATGATTATCATGAACAGGACAAGATGCAAACTTTTAGGCTTAACTGCTTGGGCAGGAAGGGGTGTCCATTGGATTCTTCAATTATCATGACATTCCAGTTGCCCTTTTGTGGTCCAAATGTAATTGACCACAACTTTTGATATCTTCTCACTGCTAAAATTGCCTGTCCTAATACCTACGTCACAGGTGTCCTTGTGGTTGCCAATTCAGGTATGGTCACCTTGGTAACCTTTGTTGTCTTATTTGTTTCTTATGTCAGTATATTGGTGACATAAGACTTATTGGGCATATATTACAAACCCACCTCTTTTAGAGCTGTTAACCTGGACTGATGAGTCTTACACAATTTATCTTAATCAATTTCACCATTTTCCAGGAACTATAGATTTATAGCTACGCTTAAAGCCAAAGGAAAAAGGGAAATTTATAGAAAATTTAACTTTACCTTTTATAAACTGCCTTCTTTGCATTGGACATGGTTCAGCATGCATGCAATCTCAAAATCGCAGGGTAGGTTTTTTTTTTTTTTTTTTTTACTGTATTTTGTACATTTAATAATTGAAAATATAAACAATTGAAAACTAAAAAGTAAGCACAGATGAATAAATATATACATTTCTCAATTAAATGTAATGTGTACATATAATTTTTGTTTTAATCAAGCAATATGTTACACAAAATATTTGGTTCATAGTAATGCATTCATACAGTATTTGTCCTTTTGTGTCTAGATTGCTTCGCTCAACATGATGTTCTCCAGGTTCATCCATGTTGTCATATGCTTTATGACTTCATTTATTCTTACAGTTGCATAATATTCCATCATGTGAATAGAACTTATATTGTTTATCCATTCTTTTGTTGATGGACACCTGGGTTGTTTCCAACTTTTGGCAATGGTGAATAACATTGCTATGAAAATCAGTGTACAGATGTCTGTTCATTTCACTGCACTCAGTTCTTCTAGGTATATACTCAGCAGTGGTTTCAGAGTGTCACGTGGTAAGTCTTTATTCAAATTCTTTAGGAACTGCCAAACAGTCCTCCATAGTGGTTGTACCATTCTGCATTCCCACCAACAGTGAAGAAGTGTTTCTGACTCTCTACATCCTCTCCAACACTTGTAGTTCTCTGTCTTTTAAATAGTGGTCATCCTGGTAGGTGTGAAATGATATCTCATTTTAGTTTTGATTTGCATTTCCCTAATCATGAGTGATGTTGAGCATATTTTCATGTATTTTTTGCCATTTGTATTTCTTCTTTAGAGAAATGTCTATTTAAGTCTTTCATCCATTTTTTTTTTATTGTGGGTAAAAATCAAAATTTTCACAATACATACCAACATTTGCAAAATGATATATAAATATATATGCATATATGTGCATTTGCTTACAAAAATGTTATTTATGTATATATATAAATATATTTTAAGAGGTGCTTAGATACCCAAAATATTACACGGAACCCACTGGGATTCCCATGTTGCCCACCTCCCACACCCATTTTTTAATTGAGTCATTTATCTTTTTTATTGTTGAGTTGTAACATCTCTTATATATCCTGTATATTAAACCCTTATCAGATACGTGCTTTCCAAATATTTTTTCCATTAAGTTGGCTGCCTTTTCACCCTTCTAACAAAGTCCTGTGAGGTACAAAAGTGTTTAATTTTGAGGAAGTCCCATTTATCTATTTTTTTCTTTCATTGCACATGCTTTGGGTGTAAGATCCAGAAAACCACACCTACTACAAGGTCTTGAAGATGTTTCCCTATATTTTCTTCTAGTAGTTTTATGGTCCAGCCTTTTATATTTATATATTTGATCCATTTTGAGTTGACTCTTGTAGAGGGGATGAGATAGGGCTCCTCTTTCATTCTTTTGGTTATAGATATCCATTTCTTCCAACACCATTTGTTCAAGAAATTGTATTTTCCCATTAGCGTGGTAGGTTTGTCAAAAACCAGTTGACTTTATAGGTGAGGTTTATTTCTGCATTCTCAATTCTACTCCACTGATCAATTTGTCTATACTTACACCAGTAACATGCTATTTTGACCACTGCAGTTTTGTAATATGTTTCAAGATCAGGCATTGAAATTCCTCCCACATTGCTCTTCTTTTTAGAATGCTTTTGGCTATTTGGGTGCACTTACCCTTCCAGATGAATTTGGTAATTGTCTTCTCTAATTCTGTAAAGTAAGCTGTTGGGATTTTGATTGGTATTGCAACGAATCTATAAATCAGTTTGAGCAAGATTGACATCTTCAAGATATTTATTCTTCCAATTCATGAAAATGAAATGTCTTTCCATTCGTTTGGATCTTTTTAAATTTCTTTTAGCATTGTTTTGTAGTTTTCTGTACTTCTGTGTTAAATTAACTCCTAAGTGTTTGAGTCTTTTGTTGCTATTGAAAATGGAATTTTCCCCCTGATTTCCTCCTCAGGTTGTTCAGTACTAGTGTACAAAAACATTACTGATTTTTGCATGTTGATCCTGTATGCTGCCACTTTGCAGAACTCATTTATTAGTTCAAGTAGCTTTGTTGTGGATATTTCAGGAATTTCTAAGTACAGGATCATGTCATCTGCAAACAGTGAGAGTTTTACTTCCTCTTTTCCTATTCGAATGCATTTAATTTTTTTTCCCTTTTTTAATTGCCCTAGCTAGAACTTCTAGTACAATGTTGAATAACAATGGTGACAGTGAGCATCTTTGTCTTGTTACCAATCTTAGACGGAAAGCTTTCAACCTTTCACCATTGAGTATGATGTTCATTGTGGGTTTTTCATATATGCCTTTTATCACATTGAGGAATTTTCCTTTTATTCCTATCTTTTAAAGTGTTTTTATCAAAAAAAGGATGTTGGATTTTGTCAAATGCATTTTCTGCATCTATTGAGGTGATCATGCATTTTTTTTTCCCTTCAATTTGTTGATATGGTGTATTACATTGTTTGATTTTCTTATGTTGAACCAGCCTTGCATTCCAGAAATAAATCCCACTTGGTCGTGATGTGTAAGTCTTTTGATATGCTGTTGCATTCGATTTGCAAGTATTTTGTTGAGAATTTTTGCATCTATGTTCCTTAGAGAGATTGGTCTGTAATTTTCTTTTTTGTGGAATCTTTATCTAGCTTTGGTATTAGGGTGATATTTACTTCATAAAATGTGTTGTGCAATTTTCCCTTCTCTTCAATTTTTTGGAAGAGTTTAATCAGGATTGGTGTTAATTCTTTTTGAAATGCTTGGTAGAATTCACCTGTGAAGCCAACTGGTCCTGGACTTTTCTTTGCTGGGAGATTTTTGATGATGGATTCAATCTCCTTAATGGTGATTACTTTGTTAAGTTCTTGTATTTCTTGTAGCATCAGTGTAGGTTGGTTGTGCGTTTCTAGAAATGTGTCCATTGCATCTAGGTTGTCTAGTTTGTTGGCATATAGTTTCTCATAATATCCTCTTATGATTCTTTTATTTCTGTGAGGTCATTTGTAACTTCCCCTGTTTCATTTCTGATTGTATTTATTTGCATCTTCTCTCTTTTTTTCTTTGTTAGTCTAGCGAGGGGTTTGTCAATTTTATTGATTTTCTCAAAGAACCAGCTTTTAGTTTTGTTGATTTTCTCCATTGTTTTTCTTTTCTAATTTTCATTTATTTCTGCTCTAATCTTTATCATTTCTTTCCTTCTGCTTGCTTTGGGATTGGTTTGCTGTTCTTTTTCTAGTTTCTCTAGTTGTTCAGTTAAATCTTTGAGTTTAGCTCTTTCTTGTTATTTAATATAGGCATTTATTGCTGTAAATTTTCCTCTCAAGACTGCCTTTGCTGTACATAAGTTATGATACATTGTGTTCTCATTTTCATTTGTCTCATATATTTACTGATTTCACTTGCAATTTCTTCTTTGACCCACTGATTATTTAGGAGTGTGTTGTTCAGTCTCCACCCATTAGCGAATTTACTTTTTTCCTGTCTATTATTGATTTCTAATTTCATTCTATTATGATCTGAGAAGGTGCTTTGTATAATTGCAATTTTTTTTTATATTTATTGAGACCTGAATTGTGACCTAACACATGGTCTATCCTGGAGAAAGATCCATGGACACTTGAGAAGAATGTATAAACCACTGAGTTTGGATGCAACATTCTGTATATGTGTTAGGTCTAATTTGTTTATCATATTGTTCAAGTTCTCTGTTTCCTTGGCGATCTTCTGTCTAGTTGTTCTATCTAAGGATGTGAGTGGGCTGGTGAAGCCTCCAATGATTATTGTAGATATGTTTATTTCTCCCTTCAGTTTTGCCAGGGTTTGTCTCATATCTTTTGGGGCACCCTGGTTAGGTGCATAGATATTTATGACTGTTATATCATCCTGGTGGATTGTCCTTTTTATTAATATATAATGGTCTTCTGTATCTCTTATGACTTTTTGCATTTAAAGTCTATTTTGTCTGATATTAGTATAGCTACCCCTGCTCTTTTCTGGTTACTTTTTGTATGGAGTATCTTTTTCCAGCCATTCACTTTCAGCCAGTTAGTATCCCTGAGTCTAAGGTGAGTTTCTTGTAAGCAGCATATGAATGGCTCATGTTTTTTTATCCACTCTATCAGCCTGTATCTTTTGATTGGGGAGTTTAATCCATTTCACATTCAATGATATTACAGTAAATGCACTATTTACTTCCTCCATTTTATTCTTTGGTTTTCATATGTCATCTTGTTTTTGTCTCTCTTTTTACTCTTTTGGTTAACCTTTCTGCTATTCTTTCTTCTATACTCTCCTCCAAACCTCTCTCTCCTGTCTTTTGCTTTCAAGTTCTAAGTTTTCCTTTAATATTTCCTGCAAAGTTGGATTCTTTTCTGCCAACTCTTAGTTTCTGTTTGTTTGTGAATATTTTATACTCACCTTCATATTTGAAGGACAGTTTTGCTGGATAAAGAATTCTCAGCTGGCAGTTTTTCTCTTTCAATTTCCTAATTGTATCATACCACTGTCTTCTCACCTCCAATGTTTCTGAAAGGAAATCTGCACTAAGTCTTACTGGACCTCCCTTGTACATGATCATTTGCTTCTCTCTTGCTGCTCTGAGAATTTTCTCTTTATCTTTGACATTTGACATTCTGAGTAGTATGTGTCTTGGCATAATTCTATTTGGATTTATTCTGATTGAGGTACTGTGTGCTTCTTGGACATGTAAGTTAATTTCTTTCATGAGAGTTGGGAAATTTTCAGCTATTATTTCCTCAAATACTCTTTCTGCCCCCTTTCCCTTCTATTCCTCTTCTTGAACTCCTATGACATGTATGTTTTTACATTTTGTGTTGTCATTCAACTCTCTGAGACCCTGGTTGATTTTTTCCATTCTTTTCTCTCACTGTTCTTTTCTCTCTTCAATATTAGCTGCTCTGTCTTTGGTATCTCTTATTCTTTCTTCTATCATTTTGAGTCTGCTGTTGTATGCCTCAAATGTGTTTTTGATCTCACCTATTGTGTCTTTCATTCCCATGAACTCTGTTACTTTTCTGTTCAGGATTTCAAATTCTTCTGTGTTCACACAATGGCTTCTTCATGTCATATACCTCTTTAACTATATTGTCTTTCATCTTATTAATTTGATTTTGGAAATTTGTGCTCATCTAATTGATTAGTTCTCTCAAATTCTGCATCTCTTAGGGTAATTTGATGTATTCACCTTCTTGGGCCATATCTTCTATTTTCTTAGTATGGCTCATAAATTTTTGCTGGTGTATAGGCATCTGGTTACAATGTAGTTTACTCAGATGCTCAATCTCTTTCTCTTTTATAGGGATTTAGTGGCAGGAGGCTGTGAGTTACCACAGCTCTTTGATTTTTGGCTCGACCTGGATTGTTAGGATTGTCCTGATGGTTGCTCAAAACTGGGCACTGGGCCCAGTAACTTGTTGTAGAGTCACTTCCTAGGGCCTTGGGCAGGGAGACTACAGAGGCCAGGAAAAGCCTCACCTACTTATTTTTAATTTTCTTATGTGAAATTCCTTGGTCTGCCAGGAGATGGTGCTTTTTGGCAGCTCTCAATTCAATGCCTGGTCAGAATGTATTTGTTTTGACACAGACCAGATCAATGTGATAGTGCTTCCTGTCTTGGGGCTAACAGCCTTGCAATTCAAACTTTCGGTAACAGTTCTCCAGTCTTCTCCTTCCCTTATCTCAGATAGGAAATATTTCCACTCCCTTCTGAGTCCTCAACAATCAGTCCCTATTAGTAGAGGAGGGGATTGGGAGATTTGTATACCTTTAGCCACTTGCAGCCTCCAAGGAAAACAATGATCCATTCCCACCAGGTCTGGAAGGGCTCTCCGGATGAGGCAGGAACAAACCTGCGAGTCAAAAGCTGAATCAGCCCCAGGCTCTCTCTCCCCTCTCCTGTGTAGTCCTCAACAATTACTCCCACCTAGAAGAGATGGAGATTGCAAGAGTCGGATTTCTCCAGTCCTTCGTAGGCTCCCAGGGCAAACCATTGTGTGGAAGTGTCCATGGGGCTCTGCAGCCCAAGTTTGTGGGTCAGAACCTGAGTCAGCCTTAGGCTGTGCCCTTCTCCCTTTCCTTTCCTGGTGTGATAGATCCCTGGAAACCCCTTTGTCTTTAGTCGCAGGCCCAGAGGACCGAGAATTCTAAGGAGTGTGGGGGAGGGTGCCGGCAGCAGCAGCCCCTGCTGGTTAGAACTAACGGTTCTGCCATCGCAATTTCCCTCTTTTGTCCCTCTCTCTTCTGGGTGCTGTGCAGCCTTCACCTGCTGTCCTAAACTCTAGAAGATCTTTTTGGCGGCTGTTTCAGCCTGTCCTCTAGCTATTTTTCTGGAGAAGAGATCCCCATGTATTACTAGTCCGCGATCTTCCCAGAAGTTCCTGCAGGGCAGTTTTAACAGAGAAAAAGCAAACTCAAATTTATATTCTCATTTTCCCTTCATTACCATATAAATCAGGAAATATGGTAAATCTTACATGTCCCTCTCAAAACAGATTACTAAACGACAAATGGCATGTATGTTATGGTTTTACAGAGATTGTGTTGTTTATTGATTCCTATGGAATTTTAAAGGATTGGGCCCTTATAGGAATACCAAAGCCTGTAAAAACACAACCATAACTTGGTTCATTATCAATTCAACTATAACCACTAATGACAGTAATCCTTATTTCTGGAATTTTGGTAATACAGCATTTACTAACAGCTCAATAAATTGGATACATCAAGGAAGATTTACCCCACAACCATGGGACACTAAACTTAACAAAACTCAAAATTATTTGTGAAAATTACTTTTGGGGACTGGCCCAATTTTCAAATGGCAAAGCAATAAAACTAATATTACCAGTTTAAAAAGAAAATCAACTCAATTTCTTACAGTATGTCTAGGAGATCCTATAGTTTTTATCATTGGAAAAGTAACTTTTGGTGAAAGGAATTTTAGCTGCTCCAATTACTCTCTATTTACATGTCTTAAGAATTCATATTTGCAGGAAAATCAAACTCTTTTTATTGCAAGAAGAAAAGGACTATGGTTACCAGTTCAGATGAACAGACATTGGCAAGAGTCTCCAGAATCCCAGTTGCTGTGGCATTTTCTTGACCATTATTTAAAAGAACTAAAAGACTGATTGGACTTTTAATAGCAGGAATCTTGGGACTGATTGGCATTATAACCTGTTGCCAGTCAGGTGCTGGTCAGGACCTGGGTCCGTGAAAACAGTGCCGCAGATGAGAAAGAAAGAATAAGACAAGAAGAGAAACTGGGATCAGGGGACTCTCTGTCCGATATGGATAGAAGAGCCCAGCCACCTCATAGAGCGTAGTTTTATTCATTGTTTAGTGAATCAAAACACATGTGCACATGTGTAAGGGTAATAGATACTTAACAGTCACACATGAGCTGAAATCAACAAGTCTTAAAGGTCAATGACTCAGCTCTTTTACATTTCTATAATTTACAAACATTGTCTCAAGCTGTTTCCCCATCCAGCTGGAGAGCTTGTTTATTATATTCCCAGGTGACCTGCTTTTCCGTCCGTGGTCATAGTCTGAAACTCCATCATTTCCCCATTTTTTATTAGTTAAAGCTCATAGGAACCACCATATAAGCTGATACAATGTGACCTCCTGTCACACTTGTCTTCTTCCATAGGCTCTTTTGACTGTGCCTGTCTTAGGTTATCCTCCTCAAAGGAGCTTACCCGTCATTGACTACCAGCCAAACTTTTGAGCTCTTACACGGAAGGCAATTAGATTATTATTTATGCTTCTTCAGGTTCCTTAAATGAATATTTTTGTGCCGATAACTAGTATTAAAATTAAGGGGTTATTAGTAGAATCTTTCTACTAAATAATGCCAAATTTAGTTTTTCTTGGCCAAGCTTCTCAACAGAAATGCTTTTATCTGGTCTAATTTTTCATTGAATATATGTTATTACTTTAGCCTGGACAATACAAACAAAATGCATATAACAATAATTCCTAATCCAATTCAAAATGATGTTTGAACTGTTTTTTGTTTCCACCAGTGAAACGGCTGCACCAGTGGTTTCTTTCAATTTGTTTTGATATATGCTCAATGATTTCTTTTGCAATTCTAAAATATCTATAGAAACATTATGCTTATAGTCAATGAAATGATTTTTCACTTCCTCCCAATCATGTTCACTATTATTATAAGCCAAAGGAGTAATACAAAAAGAACTTTCATTCCAATCACATTTAAGAGCTCTTAAATTTAAAGTATAAATTTGATTACCCAAATATATAATAGTGGTTTCAAGATCATTCATACTATTATTCAGTTCCATATCAATGTGAGACTGGCTATGCCACATCTCACTTGCACTTTTATGCCAGTCCTTAACATATTGTTGATTCTGGACTTCTTGATGCAGGGCTGTGCCAGTGACAGCTGCAGCAGTCATGATGCCAATCAGTCTCAAAATTCCTGCTATTAAAAGTCCAATCAGTCTTTTAGTTCTTTGTAAATAATGGTTGAGGAAATGCTACAGCAACTGGGATTCTGAAGACTGCTGCCAACGTCTGGTCATCTGAACCGGTAACCATAGTCCTTTTCTTCTTCTTGCTATAAAAAGAGTTTTATTTTCCTGCAAGTATGAATTCTTAAGACATGTAAATAAGGAGGAATTGAAGCAACTACTGTTCTTTTCACCAAAAGTTACTGTTCCAATGATATAACTATAGGATCTCATACACATACTGTAAAATATTGAGTTGATTTTCTTTTTTAAATAGTAATATCAGTTTTGTTGCCTTGCCTTTCAAAAAAATGGACCAGTTTCCAAAAATAATTTCCACAAATAACTTTGAGTTTGTTAAGTTTAGTGTCCCATGGTTGTGGGATATATCTTCCTTAATTTTTCCAAATTATTGAGCTGTTAATAAATGCTGTATTACCAAAACTCCAGAAATAAGAATTACTGTCATTTGTGATTATGGTTGAATTATTAATGAACCAAGATATGGTTGTGTTTTTAATAGGTTTCGGTATCCCTTTAAGGGCCCGATCCTTTACAATTCCATAGGAATCATTAAACACCACAACCTCTGTAAGCCCATGACAAATATGCCATTTGTCATTAAGTAGTCTGTTGTGAGATTGATTAAGATCAATTGTGTAAGACTAATCACTACAAGTTAACAGCTCTAGAAGAGGTGAGTTGGTTATGTATGCCCAATAAGTGTAATTATGATGTGGTATCTTACCTTGATCTAATACTTTACATATAATTAATCAAATGTGAAACAACCATGTCCATAGTTAAAGTCTTGGCAGCATCTTCATCTCTAGGCTTGATTCTTCTGGAAGTGATCCACTGCTTTTCTCCTGTTTCTGTAATGATAAGAGCAAACCCTCGGCCCCAAAATTTTACCTCTCCTTTTTCCCATTTATTAGTCATTTCATTTTTCCAATATATTGGTTGTCCGCATTTTTTCATTTTTATTCCTTTTTTTAACCTCCCAATGTCTTTCTGCTGCTGTGGTATTAGAAATTTGTTGTCTATTAAGAAAATTTAAGGTAAGCAATGCTTTAGATATTTTGTCTTTAGCAGATTCTCCTCCATCTCCCCCTTTTTGTTTTTGCAACATTAATTTTAATAAGTGATTACATTTTTCTACTATCACTTGTCCTTGGGGGTTATATGGAATTCCTGTCACATATTTAATATTCCAGTCATCGCAAAATTTTTTTGAAAGATTGACTAAGATAGGCAGGCCCATTATCAGTTTTTAGCTGTGCTGGCAGGCCCATTACAGCAAAACAATGTAATAAATGAGAACGTACATGTGAGGCCTTTTCACCAGCTTGAGCAGTTGCCCAAATAAAATTAAAATATGTGTCCACTGTGTATCTCGAAGTAGGCCTGTTGGAATTTATACTTTTTGGGGTGCACTGCAATTCTTGGATATGTACATACATCTCCCTCAATGCGGTGGGGGAATTTTCAACCATTATTTCATCCAAAACTCCTTCTGCCTCCTTTCCCTTCTATTCTCCCTCTGGGATGCTTATAATGCAAATGTTTGTGCATTTTGTGTTACCATTAAAATCCCTCAATCCTTGCTGGTTTTTTTCTATCTTTTTATCTATCTGTTCTGCTATCTGTTTTTGTTTTTTTTTTTAAAGATTTTATTTATTTATTCATTTATCCCCCCCTTGCTGCTTGTGCTCACTGGGTCAGCTAACCACATCATGCGGGCGGGCTTGCCTTCACCAGGAGGCCCCGGGAACCAAACCCGGGGCCTCCCATATGGTAAACGGGAGCCCTACTGATTGAGCCACAGCCGCTTCCCTGCTATCTGTTTTATTTTCAGATATACTGACTTCCACATCAATAATTCTTTCCTCTGCCTGTTCAAATATGCTGTTATGTGCATCAGCATATTTTTTATTTCTTGGATTTTCCCATTCATCAACATCATATTTGTTATCTTTTTATGTGTATTTACAATTTCTTCAATATGTTCTCCCAGAGCCTTCTGTTTTTTAGAATTTTTAAAATTATATTTTTATTATTTTTTAAGTATTTAGATTACATAAATGTTACATAAAAATATAGGGCATTCCCATAAGTCACTCTTCCTACACCTCCCACATTTTTCCACATTAACAACATCTTTCATTACTGTGGTACATTCATTACAATTGATGAAATCATTTTAGAGCATTGCCACTAAGCATGGGTTATAGTTTACATTGTAGTTTACACTCTCTCCCACACAATTTGGTAGGTTATAGCAAGATATGCAATGTCTTGTATCTGTCCTTATCCACAAAATGCAACTTGAAGTAACAATACACAGGATTACGAATGCTCTTATAATACAGGATATCTTTCAAGTACTGGAGGACAGCATTTTACAAACAATACAGAAGAATGCAAAGACAGGGCAAAATAGAGAATTTTCTCTTAGAAAATCAGGATAGACTTAGGTGCATGAAAATTGAACTAGTTCTATAGAATGTGATTGAGATTCTAGAAAAGGGATATAGAAGTGAGCAAAGATACCAGCAAGAGATCCAGAAGAGAAGTGAAATGTGAAATAATGTGTGGAACTGATTTCTCTCTTTTACTTATTACTTATAAAAATCACAGTGAATGCAGAGATCACTCTGCACCTTATGGTCTTAATACATACTGCTTTAATATTAGTTAATCAACCAGAATTATTTAAACAAAGCCCACCCACACTTGGATATATTATACACAAATAGATCAGACTGAATGCATTATTATCAAATGCAAAAGCTAGGAATAAATGTGAATCATAATAGCTAGATGCTGACTTTTCCCCATTTTTCAAGTTTGTCATGGAGGTTAACCAGTGTAATAATTGTTTTGCTTTCTTTTCCCATTTGAGAATAAAAAGAAGGCTGGAAATTTATTTGAGTAATTTAAAGTCAGCTTTTATTTCTAAGAATTCTCCCAGAGAACATACAATGTGATGGTTTTCCTAATCTTTGGTAATTTAGGGAAATTCATATCTTCTTAGCCCAGCCATCCTTATTGATGGGTCTTTAAAATGTGCGTTGAATCCCTGGATGTCTTTTTGTAAAGATTATATTCTGAGGCATAACCTTTGCAGTTCTGATTTAGTGGGTTTGAGATAAACCTGTCAATCTAGATTTTCAAGTGCCAATAGATATTTATAATGCTCTCAGCCCACAGATTAATCTTAGAGACTTCTTCCAATGAACAGGTAGAGTATGCCCACTTGGCTTGTGTGATAATGGGCTATTCATCCTACTCTGAAGATGTGGATGAATGCCAAAATAACACTGCCTGCTCATCCTCCAAAACTGTAGTAATATAATTGGAAGCTTCTTTTGCACTGTGTTTGCTCCAACTAATGGAACAACAACTTTCACACATGAACTAGAATGTAGGGGTGAGTATTGATAAGCCCTATTGCCAACAAGAAGACAAAACATCTGTAGCCAACAAAGTTGATGTTTGCTAACTTATTGCAGTAAAGGAGAGCACACTCCATGCAGAAGTATGGGATTCTCCATAAGAGGAATCTAGAATATGCTAGTTTTAGAGTTTAGTGTTATGCTGGGTGACTTTGAGGAGGGCTTAAGAAAGCAACAATTTTCTTTCTGTAATTGCTTATGTCAATAAATGGAAGACAATTTGATGAATGAATATCTTGTGTTTTAGCTACAATATGGAAGGAATGAAATGGGATAGATAAAATCCTTTGGGAAGATGAACTGCCATCCATATTAGCCAAGAAAGGGGAATGTTTAGTAAATTTTAAGAAATACAAATTCTAAAAAAAAAAAAAAAAAATACTAATTCTGAAGCTTCACCTCAAGCCTACTTAATTAAAACTATCCATGTTGGACAAGCAATATAAAGACAGGCCTTCCAGGCAATGTGATATATCCAGAGATTGAGAACCACTGTCTTAGGCCAATTTACATTGAGCCCAAAACAATAATTAAAAGTTTTCTTGGAGAATGGATGTGGCTCAAGCTGTTTAATGCTTGCTTCCTACATGGCAGGTCCAAGGTTCAGTTCCCAGTACCTCCTAAATGCAAAATAAAATAAAACAAAAGCAAAAAATAAACAAAACAAACAAAAAATCCAACTCAGGGGAGCCAACATAACTCAAGTGGATTACCAGCTTTCCACATACAATGTCTTGGGTTCAATCCTTGGTCCTGGTTCCTCAAAAAAACTATCTTGATTGAAAAAACTTCTGGAAAGATGGTGTATTAGAATGACAAAGATATGATTGTGTTACTATGAACCAAATATATTCTGTAACATATTGTATGATTCCAGAAAAATTACATGTACCCAGTACATTTAACTGAGAAATGTATGTTTTTGTTAAACTGTGTTTTCTTTTTAGTTTTCAATTGTTTATATTTTCAATTATTAAATGTACAAAATAAAGTTTAAGAAAAACAAAAAGAAAAAGGACTCTCTCCTTTCATAGAAAAATTGCTAAATTACAGGAAGAAATGGCCTGGGAAAAAGTTCTAAGGTGTAGGACATGAGGGGAAGGCTGGACATGACCCATTAGAGAGAAACACACAGGAAAGGATCTTCACCTTATGACAGTGTGTAGACTACAGCTGTACCTGCCAGTGCCTTCCAATCTATGAATAGAAAGCATTTTAGTCTCTGGCCTCTGGTCTGTGACTTCAGATAAAGTAGACCAAAGGTATTCACCTCCCCAGGAAAAGAGAGAGAAAGGGATGAAGCCTAAGGTTGATTCAACTTTTGACCCACAAATTTGGTCTGCTTTGTCCAAGGAGCCCATCCAGGCCAGGTGAGGCCCTGCATTTGTTTGTCTTGGGAGCCAGCATAGGACAAAAGAGATCCATTTCTCTCAAATATCCTCCTTACTGGCCAGGATTGGTTGTTGAAGATGAAGAGGGCAGTGTAATTATTTTTTAACCTTGAAAATAGATGAGGATGCTAGCATAGGTTGGAGAACTGTCTCTTAGAATGTTTGATTTGTGAAGTTCTTAGCTTCCTAGCAGGAGCCTTTGTCACATTGATCCAGTCTGTGTTGCTGCAAACAGGCTTTAATCCGGCTTTAAATTGAGAAGCCTGCTAGAGATTGCCATCAGCTGGTCAACCATGGAAGAGCATGTGAAGGAATTATAAGTAAATAAGAAAGAGAGTTTTTTTTTCCAGCCTTTTCAGCCTCCCTCCCCAAGCCCTTGGAACCAGCTATGCAACACTTTTCTGGGTCCAAGACCCATATTTGTGCAACTAACAAGGACAATCCTAAAGGCCTAGAACAGGTTGAACCAAGAGTCAAAGAACTGCAATAATACAGTCTTCTGCCACTAAATCCCTCCAAAAGAGAGGAAAAAATCAACAAAAGAGTAAACTCATTGTCACAATCAGATGCCTAGACACAAGCATTAAATTCAAAGCAATACCTAATATTGGAAGAAATGGCCCAGGCAAAGGAATATATCAAAGACACAAATGAGACACCGGACTTGAGACAACTAATCAAGAAGTTTCAAACAAATTTCCAAAATCAAATTAATGAGTTTGAAGATGTGTTAGTGAAAGGGTTGCTGATGAAAAGTGATAGGAATCTTTTGGCTTTTAAAATGTGTATTTATTTGGGAAAGAAGCTTAGAGTTACAAAGCAATAAATTATAATTTTCTTCCCTCACCAAAGTCTGTTGCCATGTGTTTGAGCAAGATGGTGCTGATGTCTGCATGGGTTCAGCCTTCCTCTTCCCTAAGGCTACATGGTCCCAGTTTCTTTCAATAAGAGCTCTAGGCTGGGATAAGTCTCATCTCAATCCCGGCACTCATTTCTCTCTAGACTCAACTGCTGTATTCTCTTCACATGGTCAGCTGTATGCCATCAGGTTCTCTCTCTCCCTGGGGCCTCTGCTGTGTCTATAGATCTGTCTCTATCACTCTGTGTTCTCCTCTGTGATTAGTTCCCAGGGCTCAAAAAACTCTAACTTCTCCTCTACAATGTGTTTTCTCTGTGAGTTCCTGCTCACCAAGGGGGCAGAAACTCAACATCTTACTGATATGGCCCAATTCAAGCCCTAATCATAATTTAATCAAGTAAAATGAAACCTCTGAATTTAATACAGTCTAGTACAAACAGGAACAGACAAGTTTAAAACATAATCCAATGTCTATTTAGTGAATTCATAAATAATACCAAACTGCTACTGAAGACAATATGGTGAAAGAGATAAATGACATGAAGAAAACCCTGAAAAAAAGGGAAGATGTTGGGTATATTGGAGTCCCCTGTAATCTGTATGTGACTTTACTGCAACCTAAAAATTGTTTGAAAACAAAATGGAAAAAAGTAAGAAACTGGGAAATAAATGGAAGAAAATGTCACTGTACATACAGCACAACAGATATAACAGTGATAAAAGGCAAAATGGCAAAATATTTAATATTTTTCATTATTTTTTATATCCCAATCTTAATTATTTTTTTAATTTTAGTTTTTAAAAAATTTTATGTACTCTATTTCTTATATATAAACCTATCATTATTATTTCATTTTCCTATAATTTGTATTTGGCTATTTTATTGGCTTCATTTTTTAAGAAGCTTTGGATCACAGAAAGGTTACAACTGGGGCAGGGGATGGTCTTTGTTGTGGGGTGTCAGTGATGGGGGATGGGAGGAAGTTCACCTGGGCATACATATAAGGTATATAAATATGTTTACATGTTCATGGGGCATTGTAACAGTTGGCAGGGACTCACATAATAGCAGAGAGAATATTGAATTCCCATCCTGGAGAGCCCAGCCACATTCTCTAGTGGAGCAAAAACAATCCCCCAAGTGCAGGGAAAATGCCTGACAAAGGACGATGATCCACTGATGGGCCGTTCATATTGATGACAATCCTTATGAGCCTTTGCTCTTGAAATTGAAACTTAGCCTAGTGTTGTGGAGTGCCAAAGAGTTGCCTCCTGAGAGCCTCACTGTTGCTCAAATCTGGCATCTCTCTAAGCCAAACTCAGCATATAAATGTATTTCTTTCCCCCAGCATGGGACATGACTCCCAGGGATGAACTTCTCTCTCACCGAGGGATTACTACCAAGCACCAACTAGCAAAGCTACTGGAAAAAGACCTTGAATAAAAAGGGGGAAAGGTAAAGACAAATGAGTTTATATGGCTAAGAGACTTCAAAGTGAGTCTGGAGGTTATCCCAGAGGTAATGCTTATGCACATCTCAGCATGATGTCAT
Source organism: Tolypeutes matacus (assembly GCA_026826555.1). NCBI lineage: Eukaryota > Metazoa > Chordata > Mammalia > Cingulata > Chlamyphoridae > Tolypeutes > Tolypeutes matacus. The sequence continues at coordinate 2,330,195 of JAKSZT010053795.1, forward strand.
AGACTGCCAAAGTTTATACTACCCCAAATAGTGGAGATCCTGAGGGCTCTAGAGATGCACAGGTCCTATGGTCAAGCTAGATAGCTCCAGAGTTTGGTGCCTTGCCAGAAGATTCTACTTTGGAGTTTGGGCTCCTCAATTATGGCTTCCCTACATATGGTTGATCTGTCCATTCTATTTAAACCTATACGTGATGCTGGAGTTTGTAGGTGTACCTCCAAGAGACTGTAATCTTTAGGTTGTCCATGTGTCAGCTGGGTCTAGAGCCTCAGTGAAGTTGCAACACCTACTCTCCAGGTCATTGCACTCACCCAGGACAACTAACAAGGAGGTGAGGATTGACAACCATCATACCAAGTAAATAAGAAAGCCTACAACTGCAAGCAAGAAAGTCCCATCCATTGGCTGTATGGGATCAAAGTCTCCTCTCAGTTAGAGGTAGAGTGGACATCACCACACCTGAATCCTCGGGCTTGGGGAATGAACTATGGACTAGAGTGGACTTAAAAGTATTCTACTATAGACTTATTGTGATTCCAGCCATAGAAGGAATTATAACATTGATGTGGAGACAGTGGCCACTGGAGGCTCTGGGGGCAGGAAGAAGGAAAAACATTTGTAATACCAGTACTTTTTCAGAACTTGGGGATCACCTTGAATGACATTGCAATGACAGATATAAGGCACTTTATATCATCCCATAACAAGCACTTTATATCATCCCATAACAAGCAGTACTGAGAGAGAGTGTAGACTACAATGTGAGTTGTTATCCATGCTCAGTGACAATGCCCCAAGATACTTTTATCGATTGCAGTGAATGTGCCACACTAATGAAGGATGTTGTTTATGTGGTAGGGTGTGGAAGGTGTGGGGATTGGGGCATATAGGAATCCATATATTATTTATGCAACATTTATGTAGTCTAAGTATCTTTTAAGAATGCAAAAATAAAAAAAGAAGACAGTGTGCACAAAGAAGAATTTCACAATCAGAATAGAATAGTAACTGAGCTCATGGGAATGAAAGACACAATACGTGAAATTAAAAACATGTCAAAAGCATAAAATAGCAGCCTCAAAAGGATAGAAGAAGAATAAGTGATAGCAAAGACAGAACAGTTGAAACTGAAGATAGACAAGAGCAGAGAGAGAAAAAAAATGGAAAAATATTGAGCAGGGGCCCAGAGGACAAAATGCAACAACATATATGTCATGGTAGTTCCAGAGAGAGAAGAGAAAGGAAAGTGGGCAGGAAGAGTATTTGAGGAAATAATGGATGAAAAATTTCCATCACTTATGAAAGAAATGAACTTAAATGGCCAAGAAATGCAATGTACCCCAGTCAGAAAAATCTGAATAGACCTACTAAAAAACACATACCAATTAGAATATCAAACATCAAAGATTAAGAGAAAATTCTGAGAGTAACAAGGGAGAAAATACCATCACACACAAGGAATACCCAGGAAGACTTAATGCAGATTTCTCATTGGATACCATGGAGGCAAGAAGAGAGAAGTATGATACAATTAGGATTCTGAAAGATAGCTGAGATTTCTCAGTCTATCAAAATTTCCCTTCAAATATGAAGGTGAGTTTAAAATATTCACAAACAGAAACTGAGAGTTCATAAAAAAAGATCCACCTTTTCAGTAAGGGAGCATTAAACTCAAATGAAAAAGTCCAGAGTTAGAGACTTGGAGGAGGGTGTAGAAGGTAAGAATTGCAAGAAGTTTAATCAAAATATTAAAAGAGAGACCAAAATAAACTATCACGTACAAAATCAAAAGAATAAAATGATTGAAGTAAATAATACATTTAATGTGATAACATTGAATGTGAATGGATTAAACTCCCTTATCAAAGAATATAGGTTGACAGAATGGTTAAAAAAACACATGTGGACAACTAACAAGATGGTGGTAGAATAAATAGCTACTAGAATCAGCTCCTGCTATGGGGCAGTTAGTAATCACTCAGAGCTATCTAGAGAACTTGTTTGAGGGCTCCAGGAGACAAGAAGTGCATCTTGCAACATCCTTGAAAGAATGGAAGGAGGAGACTGCCCATCTGCAGAGAAAATTCATAAGTAGAGCACTCCAAGCCAAGGAGGCCGGTACCCATCCTCCACTGGAGGCACAAGTCACCTCTCAGCTGTTCTGTGGCTGGAATTGAATGTTCCACTTCCCCAAACCAGGGAGGAAGAGATGGTTCGGCGCCAACTTCAGCTACTAATTAATAAATTCAGCAGACTAAAGCATAATCCTACGAACAGCTAAAGTTTGAACTTGTCCAAGTTAGAAAAATGCCACTAGTTGCCATCTTAACCCTGTGCATGACATAAGGGGAAGCAGGGCTGACTGAAAATCACAGTATTAGTAGGGACTGGCTTTCTTCCATCTAGATCAGATTGCTGCTCTAGCCTAAGCACCAGGCCCACTTCAGACAGGGAGGAAATTGGGGGAAGCTGTGCCAACCTCATTGGGAAATTACAGGCCGCAATGTGGAGGGCAGTGATCACCCTACTTTGGCAGTGCAAGTCACTCCAGGAGTTATTCTGTGGCAGTCATTGGAAGCTCCATTTCCTAAAAACAGGGGAGGAAGAGACAGTTGGCCAGCGATTTCAGTTACCGATCAGTAAATTTGGCTGGCTAAAGTATAACCCTAAGAAGAGCTAAAGTTTGAGCCTTTCCAAGTCAGAAGGACACAGTAGCCACCATTTTGATACCACTCCCAACATGAGGGGAAGCTGGACTGACTGAAAATCACAGTGATGGTAGAAACTGATTTCTTTCACCCAGATTGGCCTGCAGCCCTAGCCTAGGATTCAGCCCCAACTCTAGCAGGGAGGAAGCTGACGGACCCTGTACCAGCTTATCCTGGTAACTGCAGGTACATTTAGCTGGCACAGACTGAATAATCAGAAACCTACTGGAGCAAATGTGGTTATCTTGGACCTGCACTGTATAGATTGCTGCCTACACTGGCAGTTCTATCTGTGCCCCAGGCAGGGGAGAAGGGGTGTGAAGCTTCATCAATTCTCTCCTGGCAACTACAGTCTAAGACTGCATGAGTTGGATTACTCCACACAGCTGTGGCTCTCTCCCTACCCCTGACAAAGGAGAAAGTTGGTCCTTGGGACAATGAGGGTAGCTTGAGCCTCCACAGCTTATAGCATGAACTACATCCTTGGCTCCTACTATACAACCAGAAAGGGAGAAATGGCAGAAAGCCTTAAACTAAAGAGAAAAACTGCACCCAATATAAATACTCTAGTAAGCCAGATGCCAAGACAGCAATAAAAAAGTTACAATCCACACCAAGAAAAAGAAAGATATGTCCCACTTAAAGGAACAAGACAAGCCTCCAGATGACATATAGGAATTGAGACAACTAATCATAGATGTTCAAACAAATGTTCTTAATAAATTTAATGAGATGGCTAAAGAAATTAAGGATATTAAGAAGACATTGGAGGAGCACAAAGAAGAATTTGAAAGCATAGATAGAAAAATAGCAGATCTCATGTGAATGAAAGGTGCAATAAATGAAATAAAAAATACACAGGAATCATATAATAGCAGATTTGAGGAAGCAGAAGAAACGATTGGTGAGCTTGAAGAAATGCCCTCTGAAAGTGAACATACAAAAGAACAGATAAAGAAAAAAATGGAAAACCTTGAACAAATTCTCAGGGAACTAATGGACAGTGAAAGACATGCAAGCATACATGTCATGGGTGTCCCAGAAGGAGAAGAGAAGGGAAAAGGGGCAGAAGGACTATTTGAAGAAATAATGGTAGAAAATTTGCCAATCCTACTGAAGGACATACATATCCATGTCCAAGAAGCACAATGTATTCATATCCAAAAACATCTGAATAGACCAACAATGAGACACATACTAATCAGAATATCAAATGTTAAAGGCAAAGAGAGAATTCTGAAAGCAGAAAGAGAAATGCAATGCATAACATATAAGGGATACCCCAATAAAATTAAGTGCTGATTTCTCATCAGAAACCATGGAGGTAAGAAGACAATGGTATGATATATTTAAGATACTGCAAGAGAAAAACTTCCAGCCAAGAATCTTATATCTGGCAAGATTGTCATTCAAAAATGTGGGCAATTTTAAAATATTCACAGATAAGCAGAAACTGAGAGTGTTTGTAACCAAGAGACCTGATTTGCAAGAAATACTAAAGGCTGTTCTATAGCTTGAAAATAAAAGACAAGAGAAAGAGGCCTAGAAGAGAGTCTAGAAATGAATTTTATATGAATAAAAATAACTAAAAGTGTCAAAAGAGTGGTGAAAATAAAATATGACAGATAAAACCCAAATATTCAGGCATAAACTTAACCAATGATGTAAAGCATTCGCATTCAGAAAACTAAAACTCATTGTTAAAAGAAATTTAAAAAGACTTAAAAAATTGGAAGAACATTCCATGCTCATGGATGAAGGACTAAATATCATTAAGATGTCAAATCTACTCAAATTGTTGTATAGATTCAATGCACTCATTATAAAAATTCCACCAATATTTTTAAGTAAATGGAGGGATAAGGGGTCCTAAAGAGCTAGAAACAAAAAAAAGAAAATTGAAGTTGGAAGACTCCCATTTCTGGACTTTAAGTCATATTACCTAATTACAGTGGTAAAAACAGCATGGTATTGGCATAAAGATAGACGCATAGACCAAGGGAACCAAATTGATGGTTAAAAAACAGACCCTCATATCTATGGTCAAGTGATTTTTGAATAGGTGTTGGTGGAGGGTTGATGTGTGGGACTCCTGTATGATGTTATGAATGTTTGCTTTGTAAGTTCACAACTTTTCTATACACTTATTGTTTATGTATGTTCATGTATAAATGATATAAAAAATAATACTAATAATAAGGTGGGTTGGGGGAAATTCTTTGGTTATTAGTAATATTTTGAGTATGCTCTTTAATCATTAGTTAGAAATGCTTCACAACAATGCAAGGTATTGGTGGTCAGGTGAGGTGTGAGAGCCTTGTATGATTTTATGTTTGTTTGTTTTGTAAGTTCAAAAATATTACTATACACTTATTGTATATGTATGTTCATGTATGAGTGATATATTTCCATAAATTAAAAAAAATAACAAAAACAAAAACACACATATGAGCCATGCATATGCTGCCTACAAGAGACTCAATTTAGACCAGGGATACAAACTGGGTCAAAGTCAAAGATTGGAAAAAATACTCTACACAAATAGTAACCACAGAAGAACAAGGGTAGCTATACTAATATCAAAAACATACATACTTTAAATGCAAAAAGAGATACAGAAAGCCATTATATATTGATAAAAGGGACAATCCACCAGGAAGAAATAACAGTCATAAATGTCTGAACACCTAACCAGGTTGCCCCAAATTACATGAGGCAAACTCTAGGAAAAATGAGGAGAGACATATACATCTCTACAATAAGAGTTGGAAACTTCAACACACCACTCACATTATCAGATAGAACAAGTAGACAGAAGATCAACAATGAAACAGAGAACTTGAACAATATGATAAATGGTCTAGTCTTAACAGATATATACAGAATGTTGCAACTCAAATCAGTGGGTTATACATTCTTCTCAAGTGTTCAATGATTTTTCTCCAAGATAAACCACATGTTAGTTCACAGGGCATGCCCCAATATAAAAAACTGAAATTATACATATTACCTTCTTAGATCATAATGGAATGAAACTGGAAATCAATAATAGATGGGAATGGGGAAGCTTTGCAATTGTGTAGAGGATGAACACCATTCTCTTAAACAATCAGTGGATCAAAGAAAAAACTGTAAGTGAAATTAGTCAATATCTTGGTAATAATGAAAATGAGAGCAAAACATATGAATACTGATGATATTGCAAAGGCAGTGCTGAGGGAAATTTATAGCTCTAAACACCTATATTTAAAAAGAAAAAAAGAAGTAAAAATCAAAGATCTAACTGAACAACTGGAGAAACTAGAAAAAGATCAGCAAACCATTTCCAAACCAAGCAGAAAGGAAGCATAGAAATTAGAACAGAAACAAAGGAAATTGAGAAAAAAATGATAGAGAAAATGAACAAAAGCAAAATTTGGTTCTTTAAGAAGATTAATAAAGTTGACAAACACTTAGATAAACTAACAAAGAAAAAAAGAGAGAAGATATAAATAAAATCAGAAATGTAAGGGGTAAAGTTATGACAGATCTCACAGAAATAGGAGGATACTTGGAGAAACTCTGCCCAAAAATTAGAGAATCAAGGAGAAATGGACAAATTCTTAGTAATACACAAAAAGCCTACACTACCGCTACAAGAAATACAAGAACACAACAAAACAATTTCATTTAAAGATATTAAATCAATCGTCAATAATCTGCAAGTCCTGCTACATTCCCTAATAGAGTAGCAAGATTCACCAAATACATGCAAAGTGCCTAGTGAAGGAGGACAGACCATTATGCTGGGCGTTTGAGATTGATGGTTGCATTTATGAACCTTTTCTTGAAAAATTGAAACTTAGCCTAGTATTATATATTGCTTGTTACCTCATGAAAGCCTCCCTGTTGCTCAAATGTGACTTCTTTCTAAGCCAAACTCAGCATACAAATGCACTATCTTCCCTCCCTCCCCAGTGTGGGATATGACTCCTGGGAATGACCTTCCCTATCACTGAGGGATTATTACCAAGCGCCAACCACTGATGCATTTGACCAAAAAGGGGAAATATTAAGTAAAAATGAGTTTTTTATGGCTAAGAGATTTCAAGTTGAATCCGGAATTTATTCCAAAGATTCCACTTATGCACATCGTAGCAGGATGTCATTGACTGCCACATTAACAAATGCCTCAAACAGCAGTGCTACTGATGGCACTAGAGAAACCTAGGCAAGGCAGATAATTTCAAAGTAAGTCAGTTGGAATTACTTTGGGATATATGCTCCCAAATGTAACAGAGTAAGACTCACTTACAAGTACCCTTCATATGATTCTTCTGCCCCTTTTACTTGATCCTATAGTTACCACTATACTCATTAAAAATATCTCCAGAGATAGAAATCTCAGATCTGTTCACATACTGGTTGGGTCCTGAATCTCAGCAAGAGTTACAGCAACTAATCTACAGTTCATTGGACTCAACCAAGCCAAATAATAAAAGGATGAGGATGGACAATGCCCACACTAAGAAACAGAGTGTATCTACAACTGCAAGCAAGACATTTCCACCAATATGCCCCATAGGATCGGGGTCCCTCTCAAACAGAACAGAGTGGGCATCCCTAAATCATCAAGATTGAGGAATGAATGGATATGAATGTGGGAAGACACTATGTCTTAAGCAAACTTATGACTATTCCAACAATGGAAAAAGTTTTAATATTGATATAAAGGTGGTGGCCACTAGGGTTTCTGCGGGGTAGGGAAGAGTAGGTGTAACACGGGATACTCTGGGGATTTTGGAATTGTCCTGCATAAAACATTACCATGATGGGTTCAGGCCATTGTACATTTTGTCAAAAGTTATGAAATTGTATGGTACAAAGTGTAACTAAAATGTAAACACTAGTCTATGTTTAGTAGCAATGCTTTAATAGGGGTGCATCAATTTTAGCAATTGTATCACAGTAATGAAAGAAGTTGTTAATGGGGTAATGTGTGGGTGGGAATGAGGTTGTGGTACATGTAACATTTCTTTAACCAAAGATTCCCTAAAAATAAAAAAATAACTAAAAAAAAAAAATCTCCCAACAAAGAAAAGTACAGTACCAGGGGGATTCACAGGTGAATTCTACCAAGTATTTCAAGAAGAACTAACACCAAAGACATTTAAATGCTTACAAAAAATTGAAAAGGAAGAAAAATTACCCAATATATTTTATGAAACCCACATCACAATAATACCAAAGCCAGATAAAGATACGACAAGATAAGAAAATTACAGACTAATATCTAATGAACATAGATGCAAATATTCTCAATAAAATACTTGGAAATAGAATCCAAGAGCATATCAAAACAACTCTACACCACAAATAAGTGGGATTTTTTCCTGGCATGCAAGGGTAGTTCAACATAAGAAAATCAATTAATGTAATACACCACATTAACAAATTGAAGGATAAAATCATATGATCACTTCAATCAATGCAGAAAAGGCATTCAACAATTCCAACATCCTTTCTTGATATAAATACTTTGAAAAATAAGAATAAAAGGAAAATTCCTCAATATGATAAAGGGCATATATGAAAAATCTACAAACAATATCTTACCCAATGGGGAAAGGTTGAAGCCTTCCCCTATAAAGGTTGAAATTTTTCTTCTAAGATAGGGAAAAAGACATGGATGCCCACTTTCACCACTCTTATTAACCATTGTGATAGAAGTTCTAGCTAGAACAAGTAAACAAGGAAAAATAAAAGGCATCCAGATAGGAAAAGAGGAAGTAAAACTATCACTATTCACAAATTATATGATCTTTTTTTTTTTCACATTCATTTTTGAGCTTTATTATTTTTCTTTCAGTTCGTATTTTATAAAGGAGGTAAATAAACATATAGATTATTATGCATTTAATTCGAATATAAAGAGGTTCATATAATGAGGTTGCATGTCCAAAACATTGTCTGTTGCAGAACTTGATTGCACACAATTAGAAAAAAACAGGTACATGGATTCTATCAGATACTTCCTCCTAAAAGATGTCCTTTCAAATCTAGTACCAACAGGGGGTAAAATTATTTGCCAGGTATGCAGGCCTTGTGTTTTTTTTTTCCATCAAAGTGGTAAATTGGTTTAAGTTATTGAATACATGAAAAAATTAGGCTTAGTTTAAAGAGGGTGGATTGACAGAATTTAAATTTCCTGAAACAACCCTGAATTTCTTGGCTGTTGGCAAATAAATTAACATCTCAGATAATAAAATTCTTCACCTGTAATTTAGTTATACCATACAATACAACTTGAAAAGTTTCTTGCGATTAATAAAAGACAAAAATAAATTTTAAAAGGTAGAATATTTGAGCTGGAGGTACAAGGCCTAAAACAAAGACTTCAGAAAACAACAATCTGAGGCTGGGTCTTCTAGAAAGCAGAGCCAGAAACAGGACTTTAAGCATTGATAGCCTATTTGGGTGGTGTAAAAAACCAGGTGCTAAAAGTGAGGTATAAATGGGAGAGTGAGACCAAAAAAAATCTTTAACTTTTTGACAAGTTAAGACATGCAGGTATTTAAAGTATGCAAAATATGCTTTGAAAAGGACTGTAGTTTTGTTCCAGAGACGGGAGCTTCTGGCCTACCTATGTGCCAGTTGTGTGTGGAATCTCAGTGGAGCTGCAAATCCTACCCTACAGCTCAATGGACTCATCCAAGTCACCTGGCGAGGAGACAACGATGGGCAATGGCCATCCCAGTGAATGGAGAGGGCCTGCATCTGCAGACAGGATCATCCCACCCACCATATCCATGGGATATAAGCCCTCTCTCACTTGGAGGTGGAGTGGACATCACCATCCCAGTCCCCTCGGGATTGGGGGGAGAACTATGGGCTAGAGTGGACTTGATGGTATTCTGTTGTACACATATGGTGATTCTAGCAATGGAAGAAATTATAACAATGAGGTGGAGCCAGTGGTCACTTGACACAGGGGCAGACAGGGGATGAGTAGTTGAAATACATGGGCTTCTTTGGGAGTTGGAGGTTGTCCTGAGTACTGTTGTGGCAATGGATGTAGGCCATTTTAAATCAGCACACACCACTCAGAGCTGAGTGGGAGAGAGTGTGGTCTACGATGTGAACTGTGGTCTATGGTTGGTGGCAAGGCTCCAGGATGTGTAAGTCCATTGAGGGTGGTGGGCCACACTTGTGGGAGATGTTTGTGTGGGACGTGGTGGGAGGTGTGGGGGGTGGGCAACATGGGAATCCCAGGGGGTTCTGTGTAGTATTTTTGGTAATCTAAGCACCTCTTAAAATATATTTATATATATGTATAAATAAAAATTTTTAAAAAAAGTGGAAACAGAGAGATGGAGAGGTGAGGAATTTTCTTGTTTTTTGTTTACTATTATTGTTGAAATAATGAAAATACTCTAATAATGATTGAAACGATGAATGCACAACTATGAGATTATACCAAATACTATTATTGTACACATTGAATGAATTGTATGCTTTGTTAATATGTACCAATAAAATAGATTTGTTTAAAAAAAAATAAAGAAAGAAAAAAAATAAAAAAAAGAGAGTTAATACGATTGTGAGAAAAGACAGTTCTTTTAAAAGTGAGAAGACTTGTTCTCTGAAAAAATAAAGGATGATAAGATTAATATAAACATCAAGGAGAATATTATTCTGATATGACATAGAATATCTTTCATTTAGGCAGAATACTCCGATAGTTAAGAAAACTTTTTATAACCTTTCTCTAAAAACAAACCAATAAACATAATTATTTTAACAGAGAGAAACCAAGTTCTAATTTTGCATGAATACATTATTTGATATGGAAGCTCTTAAAATATTATAACTAAGCTTATTGAATTTTAGTCAGCATTGACCATATTAAATAGAATTCATTTAAATAAATCTTTTATACTGTTCTGATATGATCTTATATTTGGAAATGCTGAAATGTCTATGACAAAGCTACTTGAACAAATAAGTTGAGCAGAATGACAGGATACAAGATCAACAAGCAAAAACCAATAATGTTTTTGTATGGTAGTATTGAACAATCTGAGGAGGAAATCAGGAAAAAAATTCAATTTACAATAGCAAAAAAAGTGTCAAATACCTAGGAATCTATTTAACCATGGAAGAACAGGACCTGTACTCAGGAAATTACAAAATAATGCTAAAAAAGATTAATGAAGACCTAAAGAACTGCAAAGACATTCCCTGGGCACAGATTAGGAGACTAAATATTGTGAAGATGTTAATACTACACAAAATAATTGATAGATGCAATGCAATACAAATCAAACTTCCAGCAACCTACTTAACTGAAATAAAAAAGCCAATTACCAAATTTATTTAGAAGTCAAAGTGAACCCAAATAGCCAAAAACATTCTAAAAAGAAGAGTGATAAGGGAGGAATTTCACTACCTGACCTTGAAACATATTACAAGTCTTCAGTGGTCAAAACAGAAGGATATTGGAATATAGATAGACATGATGAAAAGTGCAACAGAATAACGAAAACCAAAATAATGAAAGAGGATCCTTATCCCACTCCCTACACAAGAATCAACTCAAAATGGATCAAAGATTAAATATAAATCCCAGGACCATAAAACTACTAGAAGAAAATGTAGAGAAACATTTTCAAGGTCCTGTGGTAGGTGGTGGTTTCTTGGACCTTACACCCAAAGCACAAGCATTGAAGGAAAATATAGATGTATGCGACTGCCTCAAAATTAAACACTTTTGTACCTCTAAAGGGTGTTGTGGAGGACAGTTTGGCATTTCCTCAAACTATAGAACTGCCATATAAACCAGCAATCCCATTGCTGAGTATATAACCAGAACAATTGAAAGCAGGGACATAAACAAATGTATTCATACCAATGTTCATAGCAGCATTATTCACTATTGCCAAAAGTTGGAAACAACCCAAATGTGCATCAACAGATGAATGGAAAAACAAATTGTGGTATAGACATACAATGGGCTATAACTCAGCTGTAAGAAAGAATGCACCATTAACACACAAGATAACATGAATGAATCTTGAAGGCCTTATGTTGGCTGAAGCAAGCCAGGCACTGAAGGACAAATATTACATGATCTCACTGATAGGAATTAAGGAAATTGAGCAGACTCACAGAGCTAGAGTCTGGAAGATAGGTTAACAGGAGACAGAAAGGGAGAAGAAGGTTGTAAGCCAATGTCCGTAAGGGCAAAATCTATAATAAGGTGGAAGGGTGTAGTTGTGCAGTGGATGGACAAAACTGGAGCAGTGATGCTATTGGGTTCAGTCATGCTGGGTTTCTGAAGGAGGTAGGGTGAGGAGGGTATGTTGGGCTGTCCAAGGACCTGGAGATGTGGTTAAGGGAGGAAGCAGGTGAACTCTGGGATTTACAAGTATGCAGTTGAAACTACAATGTTGGGAATGTTCTTTTGGCAAATATGACATGGGAGAGTTACTAGTTTAGGTTGTTGGATTTGGGGGACATGAAGGACAGGGCATATCTGAAGCAGGCCTCTAGGGAGTGAGTGTTCACTTGTCATAATGGACTGTCACACTGGGTGGAGACATTCATAATGAGTGAGAACATGTTGGATTCACACCCTGGGGAGTCCTGCTATGTTCTCAAATAGAGGGACAGGAGTCTGGTGAGAGCATAGGAGTGCCTAATAGGGGAGAACAGGCCAGTACATCAAGCCCTCAGTGTTGATGCAAGTAACAAAGCATCCTGTTCAAGGAGTAAAGTTTGGTGTTTGCAGTGGGTCTTGAGGGGAGAGGGAGAGACAAATACAATAGATGGAACCATGGGACATTTTGGGAGTGATGAAATTGTACTACATGATTTTGCAATAATAATTAAATTAACAGGTCAAGTTAAATTTCCTCAAAATTTATAGAAGTGTATGGTCCAAATATAAACTATTATGTAAATCTTTGACCATGGTTAGTAGCAATGTTTCAATATTTATACATCAATTATAACAAATGTATCACATGTAAAATGTTATTAATAGGGGAAAGGAGAAAGGGGAGAAGATGTTGCGTATATGGGAATCCCCTATATTCTGCATGTCAGTTTTCTGTAACTTAAATATTCTTTGAAGATAAAATGAGAGAAATAAGACATTGGGGAAATAAACAGAAGAAAATGTCACTGTACATTCAAGACAACAGATCTTACAGTGATGAAAGACATAATGTAAAAAAATTAAAATATTTTACTCATTTTTAATTATTAATTTTTAAAAATGTTTTATATTTTATTTCTTATTTTTAAAACTATCATTATTTCATTTTCTTATTAATTGTATTTGGTTATTTTCTTGGCATCGTTTTTTAGGTAGTTTGGGATCACAGAAGGGTTACAACTGTGACAGGGGAGGATAATTGGTGTGAGCCATCAATGATGGGAGATTCATGGGAGAAGCTTTGCCTGGAGCATACCTATAAGGCATATAAATGTGTTCAGGTGTTCATTGGACATTGTCACGGTGGGTGGAGATACACACAATAATCAAAAGAATATAGAATTCTTATCCTATGGAGCTCTGCCTCATTCTCTAATGGAACAGCAAGAGTCCCATAAGTGCAGGGGCAATGTCTAGTGAACAAGGATGGACCAATGATGGGCCCTTGATATTGAAAGCTGAACTTATGAACTTTAATTTTCAAGTTGAAACTTAGCCTAGTACTATAGGGTGCCTAAGAGTTACCTTCCGAGAGCTTCCTTGTTGTTCAAATATGGCCTCTCTCTAATCTGAACTCAGCATATAAATGCATTACCTTCCCACCAGTGTGGGACATGACTCCTGGGGATAATTCTCCCTGACTCTGAGGGATTACTACAAAGCACCAACTAGCAATGCCACTAGAAAAAGACCTTGACCAAAAGGGGGAAAAGGTAAAGAGAAATGGGTTGGTATGGCTAAGAGACTTCAAAGTGAGTTGAGAGGTCATTCCAGAGGTTACACATATGCATATCTCAACAGGATTTCATTGACTGCCAAGGTAAATATTACCTCAAAAAGTGGTGCTCCTGAGGTCTCTGAATACATCTAGACACTATAGGCATGGTAGACAGCTCAGGAGTTTGGTGCACTGGTATTGGGCCATACTTTGGAATTTATGTTCCCCAGCATGACAGAGTTGGACTCAGTTGTGGTTTCTCTGCATGTCTCTTCTGCCCTTTCTATTTGAAGTGCTAGTTAGTACTAGAGTTGATAGGTGTATGTCCACGAGCCTTAAATCATTGGGCTGCCCATGTGCCTGCTGGGACCTGAATCTCAACAGAGTTGCAACACCTACTCTCCAGTTCATTGGACTCACCCAGAGTAACTAGCAAGGAGATGATGATGGACAACAACCATCCCAAGGAACAGAGAGAGTCTACAATTGCAAATAATGTATTCCCATCCATCTGCTCCATAGGATCTAAACCCCCTCTCAATTAGAGATGCAGTGGGCATCACCATCTCACATTCCTCAGGATTGGAGAATGAATGAAGGACTAGAGTAGACTTACTGGTATTTTTCTATAGATTTGCTGTGATTCTAGCAATGGAAGAAATTATATCATTGATATAGAGACATTGGTCACTGGAAGTTCTGAGGGGAGGGAGAGGGAAAAGCAGGTGTTATACAGGACCATTTTTGGGACTTAGGAATTGTCCTGATTACATTGTAATGATAGATACAGGTCATTATAGATCTTGCAATAACTTACAAAATTGTGTGGGAGAGAGTGCAAGCTATAATCCATGCTTAGTGGCAATGTTACAAAATGTATTTATCAGTTGCAAGAAATTTACCACACTAATGAATGATGTTGTTAATGTGGAAAAATGTAGGCAGTGTAGTGAGAGAAGTATATGGGGGTCCCCTATAATATTTACATAAGATTTATGTAATCTAAATATCATTTTTTTTTTAAAAGTAAAAAGTATGTTTAAAAGAAGGATGTTAACAAAAGGTTGAAAAAGCAGAAGACTAATGTTAGAAAATATTTGGCAATCACATACCCAATAATGGTTTAATATCCCTGATATATAAAGAGATGCTACAATGCAAAAATACAAAAATACAAAAATAAATGCCTCATTTTAAAAATAGGCAAAAGGCCTTCCATTGCTAGAATAATAAGTCCATGATAGAACAATTTTAGGGCTACTTTAGCTCATTGTTCATTACCCAAACTTGAGAATTTTGGCATAGTGATTCCCATTCTATTTCTGATTGAGAGGGAGCTTAAATCCCATGGGGAAGATGGTTGGAACTATCTTGGCTGCAGTCGCAGACACTCTCTGTTCCTTTGGATGGGCATTTTCCATCATCTTCTCCTTGTTAGTTGTTCTCAGTGAGTCCAATGCACCAAAGAGTCAGTGTTGCAACTCTGCTGAAATTCAAGCCTCAACTGGCATATGAACGAGCCATATATTTAAATTTCTGGGACATATATTTAACAAGTATAGTCTTAATTATAGGTTTAAATAAAAGGTGCAGAAAAGACATTTCACCATTAGTAGCAATGCTTCAATATGTTATCAATTATAACAAATGTACCACAGTATTGAATGGTGTTGTTAATGGGGGAAAGTGTGGGAAGGGTTGGGGTGAGGTATGTGGGAATCCCCTATCTATTCAAGTAACATTTATATAATCTAAAGCTTATTTAAAAATTAAAAATTAAAAAAATAATGGCAAAAAGAAAGAAAATAAAAATGGGTAAAATAATTCAGTAGACATTTCTCCAAAGAAGAAATAAAAATGGCCAAAAACCCCACATGAAAAACATGTTCAATAATTTTAGTGGTTAGGGAAATTCAAATCAAAGCTACTATGAGATATCATTTCACACCTATTAGAATGGCCACTATTAGAAAGAAAGAGAACTACAAGTTTTGGAGATGATGTAGAGAGATAGGAACAATTATTGACTGTTTGTGGGAATGTAGAACCCCACTCTCCCCCATACTCCTCCCTGTGGAGTACTGTTTGGCAATCCCTAAAGAAATTGAATATAGATATGCCACATGACTTGGCAATACCACTACTGGATATATAACAGCAGAACTAAGAGCAGTGACAGAAACAGACATTTGCACACCGATGTTTATAGCAGTGTAATTCACAATTGTCAAAAGATGGAAACAACAGAAGTTTCCATTAAATGATGATTGGATAACCAAACTACAGTATATACACATGATACAGTATTATGCAGTGGTAAGAAGAAATGAAGTCATGAAGCATATGACAACATGTATGAGCCTGGAGGACTTTATATTGAGTGAAGCAAGCCAAACACAAAAGAAAAAATACTATATGATTGTGCTTTTGTGAACTAAAAATATTGTTTAATCTTATGCAGTCAGTAAGTGGTATATAGGTCACCACAAGTTCACATGAATTTGTAGAATGGAAAGCTGAAGGTTTACTAGTGCAGAATTGGTTAAAAAAAAAAGATATGTGTTTATCTTTGGAAATGAATAGAAAAGGTGAAAGCACATCATAGTGTTGGTAACTAGCAGCACTATTGTATGAATATGACAATGGTTGAAGGAGAACATCTATGGTCTTTTAAGTTACTAGAAGGAAAGCTAAAAAATGTAACATGGGACTGTACACCATAGTAAAATCTCATGTGAAATGTGAAAATGAGAAATATAGCATATATAAATCAGTTTTTCTTTGAATCTGAACAAATGTATTAAAAGATGTGAATATCAGACAAAAAACAAAATATGTTAAGTTAAAGAAACTAGACACAAAGTATGCATTGGATGATGTCATTTAATATGTAAATGTAAATCAATTTGTATAGGTGATATAAGATTAGAGGCTATGTAGGGCTGTGGAAGGATAGAGTGATTGAGGGGTGACTGCTAAACTATGTAAAGTTTTCTTTTTGGAGTAATGAAATTTATCTAAAATTTTATTGGTTGATGAATGCACAACATTGTGATTATACTAAAAGCCGCTGATTATGTACTTTGGGTAGATTGTATGTTATGTGAATATATCTCAATAAAACTGCTTTAAAATAAATAAATAAACATGCAAGAATAGCCAGAAATAGCAGCTATGCACAGCAGGGGAAGCATAGAGAGACTGAGAGGTGATGAATTTTTGTCTGTTTTTTCATTATTAATATTATTATAGAAATAACAAAAATTTTCTAAAAATGAGTCAAGTAACGAATACACAGTTGTGTGATTATTCCAAATACCATTAGTTGTACCCTTTGTATAGACCGTATGTTTTAATAATATGTATCAATAAAATTGATTTGTTTAAAAACATTGTCTTGACCACTAGTTCTGTTGATATGTTGCACTCTTCATTTTATGTAAAAAACAGAAGCTATGACTTGAGTAGGGAGTAGTCTAAAGAGATAATACAAGGCCCTGTTGAGAAATGCTTACACACTCCCCAGACAACCAAATTATCTTAATGATTCTTTGTCTCTTTGGGTCTCTAAACTTTTTTTTTTTTTTTTGGCAAAAACATCATCCTCCTTCATTTTGAGATACTTGATACAAGATTTTTTTTTTAAATGAACAGAGATCATTGAGAAATGGGAGGAAAGAACAGAATTATGCACCTCCATATGTTGGTGTGGGCTCCTCTAGGCAGAGAGAGCTAAAAAGGATGTTGAGAAGAAAAATGGGGACAAATATTTCATCTCTTTCTATTAAATAGTTTCAAATAACTATCTCTCTAGCCACTCTTCTTTTCATTCTTAGAAATCAATCTTAGTTGTTCTTAATTTGGTAAGGATAACTTTTCAAGAGACTATAAAGTATAGTTAAGATTTCATGCCATGATAACCTTGTATAATGGGCATGAAAAATAAAAGTAAGAAAATATACTTAAATCACTTATAATTTATGTTTAACTGTTTGGAGTTGTGAAGTAGATATTACATTTTATTCCCAAAAGCACACTCAAAGGTCCCAAGTATTGTCTGTTGCATTATTCCTCAGATATACAGTAGTTTAAAGTGCCTCTCTTTAAATGAAAGGTAATAAAACTCTATGAGGGATTTATGGAACATTGTACTTTCTATACAGATTTTCTGTAAATTTAATATAATGTCAAAATAATTATTTAAAAAGTTTCAAAAGAAACAACATCTTTTCATATTCTTCTGAATTTATGGGAAGAAGAGGAATGTTGGGCACCTTCATTTAAACATGCATTAAGTTCCTATCCCTTCTGGCTTCTTCATTTCGCCTACTTGCTTAATTTCCTCTAAAAATAAACTAGTTTAATTTATGTACCTCTATATGCATTTGATAACTCATAGCAGATACTCCATCTTTAGTGTTTTCTTTAAAAATAACTTTTGATATAAGTTTTTCTGAGCAATTTTCCTTTCCTCTGGACCTCAATTGAGGACAACTGTCATTAATGATAAAAATTTGAATGCCTCTGTAAAACACTTAATTATTCAATTCAGATATTAAATGTATTACTACTGAGATTTTTCCATATAAGTTTTTCCTGGGAAGAATTATTGGAAAACATTAATAACCCTCTATAAAAGCACAGTTATCTTAAAGTCAGTGTTTCTATCAAGTGAGAAATAATCCTCTCAAGATATTTCAATCCCAAATTATATATATATATATATATTTCTCTGAATCCCAGACCTCTGTAGTATGAAGAAAATGATTAAATTCACTTTTTGCATTTTTTTCCTATTTAAAGTCCACAAACTATCAGAATAATAGTAGATGGCTTTACTCTATTTTACTGCTGCTTTTACTTGGTTGTGGAAATGGAAATGCAACATAGTCTTTAAAGGTTTGAAATATTTTCCAATTCCTTAATGCCTTTTCACACTGTGGTTCTCAAACTTGGTTGTGTATGAGAGTCACTTGGAGAGTTTTAAGAAATACTGATTGCTTGGTCTTACTTGAATCAGAATCTCTGAGATTGGAAAAAATGGGGGTCTATATTTTTTAAATTTTCCAGATTTTAATGTAAAGGGTTGGTTGAGAATTGCTAAAAATGGCACCCAGTATGTCTTCTGAATCTACTGTATAGCAGTGAAATTTCTTAGAAAATCCAAATTCAAATATGGATAGTTATGGAGTATTTATCCAAATTATCAGGAGAATTGGAGAGGTCTTCATAGTTAAAAAAAACATCATAGGAGACTTTTGGAGCCTCTACTGAGTACATTGTTTGCCTTTACCTCCTTCCACCCTCCCCATAAAAAATTCAGAATCTAAACTGTTAGACTTCTATGGATTTTACCTAATTAAGTTGCCAATAAGTCTCATTTCCTATCTGTTTCCAAAATAACTTAAACTTTACTACATTGTTTGGCCAGTTTGGCTAATTATATTGCTTTTGCCATATTTTGAATATAGTTCTGGTTCTACCATACCATAAAAATTGATCTTCATTGTAAGACTATAATAGACATCAAAGAGAAGGAAGGAAAGCAGGAAAACTAACACAAAAAGATATAAGAATGGTAGAAAGCTTAGAATGTGGGGCAAATTCAAGAAAGGAGATTAGCATTCCTCAATGCATGTCCAAAAAGTGGTCTGATAACACAGGGTCAGAGTTTCTTCTTTCAAGGTTTGAATAACTGTGTTGAATTCACAAACAACCCTTTACAATGTACACAGTCAAATCTAGTTTTAGGAAGAAGAACAGCCCCAAGGAAGATATTTTATTTTAGTTTCTAATACTTTGGAGAAAATTCAGGGGAATAGAATGTGCAGTTTGTGGCATTTTTTTCCATTTCCTTAGGGACATTATCTATATTTTGGCAGAGAATAGCTAATTCATTTGATCTCCTCACCAACATTATTGCTTACGGAAATAAGAGACAAAGAAGAAATGGCTTTCTTGCTAACTCTATATCTTGAAAGTGTTCAATTAAGCCCAGGGTGGCTTACAAGGAACACAAAGTGAGGAAATGGAGGGTAGAGACACACTTTATGGCATACAATGACCTTATTTGGATTTGTTTTAAGATGGGCTTTTTTTTTTGCAGAAAAATTCTTGGACCACTATTATAATGTGACCATTTTCTAATCTTCTATCTGTCTCTATGAAATTTTATTCTTTTAGGTATTTCAATAATCAATATCATATAATATATGTCTTTTTTTGTCTGGCTTATTTCATTCAATATTATGTCTTCAAGGTTCAGGGGCTGGGAACGGAGAGAAAAGGGGTTTATTGCTTAATTGGTGCCAAGTTTCAGTTGGAGGTTATGAAAAGTTTGGGACAGTGGATAGTGGTGGTGATAGTACAATATGGTGAATATAACTAAAACTACTGAACCTGAAGGTGGTTAAAATGGGAAATTGTAAGTTCTATATATTATCACAATAAAATAAAAATTGAAAGTGCAAAAGTATCAAAAATGCAATCTAAAAATTATCATTTTAGAATCTATTCAATCCAAGAATCATGAAGCATCCACAAGATATTTTTGAATATGTTCTAGAATAATATCTTAGATTTATTTCCTAAAATAATGAAAGTTGGGTGGGAAAGGATATGACTGGTCACTCTATGTCTAACCATTTACCTGACAATCATCCTGGGAATTTTCCAGGTTAGTATTTCAATATTTTTTATTCTGAAGCTTTGAAACTACTGATTAGGGTGAAAAACTATCCTGTTTTGCCTGGGATGTGGGCTTTTGTGAACTTAACTGGGAACATCCCAAATAACCTGGGGTAAGCTGATGACTCAACTATCAAGAAGCAAATAATTGTTGAGTGCATATTGCTAGGGAGGTCATCTTCAGTTGCTGTTAATGGGAGTTTATAATTAATTTCATGCTCTTTTAAATCACTGATGCACAATTGACTTTGTGATGAAATAATTATTTGTTGTGGGGCACTCTCCTGTTCATTTTAGATTGACTATCAGCATCCCTGGCTTCTACCCACTAGATGCCAGTAGCTACACTCTCTCTCCAAGTCATCATATGTAGATGGATTGAGATTCACTGATTTAGAGAAATAAGACATAAGTACCTGGAAAAGTGACCACACAAAAAAACATTTTAATTGGGGTAAATTTACCAGAACTTCCCACAGACAGAAAGCTTATTTTAAAATAGGATTGCTAAAGACAACGAAGGGAAATGGCCATCCCAGGGAATGGAGAGGGCCTGCATCTGCAGGCAGGATCATCCCACCCACCATATCCATGGGATATAAGCCCTCTCTCACTTGGAGTTGGAGTGGACATCGCCATCCCAGTCGCCTCTGGATTGGGGGAGGAACTGTGGACTGGAGTGGACTTGATGGTATTCTCTTGCTCACATATGGTGATTCTTGCAATGCAAGAGGTTGTAGCAGTGGGGTGGAGCCAGTGGCCACTTGACAGTTTTTTGGGTGGGGAGGGGATGAGCAGTTGGAATGCGGGGGCTTCTTTGGGAGTTGGAGGTTGTCCTGAGTACTGTTGTGGCAATGGATGTAGGCCATTTTAAATCAGCACACACCACTCAGAACTACAGTGTGAACTGTGGTCTATGGTTGGTGGCAAGGCTCCAGGAGGTGTAAGTTCATTGAGGTTGGTGGGCCACACTATGGGAGATGTTTGTGTTGGATGTGGTGGGAGGTGTGGGAGGTGGACAACATGGGAATCCGAGTGGGTTCCGTATAATATTTTAGGTAATCTA